>JAKSXM010000232.1:0-60219 GCA_022575985.1 Anagrus nilaparvatae
CACGATTATCATAAAACATCATTACGTGCTGGTGTAGAAAGGGCCTCATTATTAGCATCATTTCCCTGAAATCTGTCTAAAATATTATATGTATAATAACCGTTTTTTCAAATAAAAAACCGTTTTTTTGAGAATTTTTTCATATTACTGTATGTACTTTTAAATTTCTTTATTCGTGCAAAATAAAGTTTATAACCGTTGTTGCGATTTTGTCCAAAAATCATGAATACAGCCATGTATAGGTGCAAAGCGTTTAAAAACTATTGTAGAATAAAAATTCAGCTGAAAATTAGCCTATGGGTTATATAAAAAATTATTTTTAATGCTTTTGTCTATAGAGTTATTAAAAATTTAATTAAATAATCAAAATCGCTAAGAACTTAATTTGGGCCTAAATGGGCAAATATGCACCTATAGGGCTAAAAGATTGGGAGAGTTAATATTTTATGTGCATAAAAAAGTGTGCACAAAATGAGTCACATCGGGGGACTCAATCCGCTAATGACTTTTTATACGGAATTCAATGGTATAACTTCTCAGCCACCCTCACAGCCATCCGCAGCTTACAGAAATCAAAGTATACAGGGATGAGTATACTTTAATGCTCGATAGTGAAATATTGAACTTAAGGGATACATTTTATAAGTTACAAAATGATTTATAACTTTATTTGGCACGAATAAAGAAATTTAAAATTAAAGTAAAATGAAAAAATAACTAAAAAATACGGTCTTTTATCAGAAAAAACAATTCTAGGGATTTTTTTTATTTTACGACAATCAAGTTGGAAAAATATTAACATGGAACATGATTATAGGGAGGGGTACTTCAGAACTTTAAAATTAAGGGGGGGGGTAAAATTCATGAATTTAATTAAACCTATGAATTTAATAGGTAGAGTGAAGAGGGGGTAATGAAAAACGATTTTTTCGCGCATCCTCAAGCTATATGGCCATATTTAGATGATTAAATTTTCAGAAGAATATAAAATAAAATAATAAAATTTTTGATTTTCTAATTACCTTATTTTCTAATACATTAAATTATAATTATAAATTATAAGTATACAAAATTTTATTAATAATTGATTATTTTAAAAGATAAAAATTAAATAGCGCGCGAGTGTATGTGACCAACGAACTTCTTTTATTCTATACCGCTAGCGCCCAATAAAAAATACAAATCGATGAGAAAAATAAACTGACATTTACTCAAGGTAGTCATTTTTCAAATTTTATTTATTTTTTTAGTTAGAAAAAATAACCAAAAATTAAAAAAAAAAATTTTTTAAATTAAAGTATTATATTAAAGAAAATTTTTTAATCTTTTGGTCGGTGCATAACGGTTTTTTATAGATTTTTTAGTTACAGGTATTAATTAAAGTTAAATTGTTTCATTCGCAAAATGATGTTTCTGCTTGGTAATCGGAGGAGGCGATCGCTGTAGTTAAGGACTTAAGAAGGTTGGACAATTTTTTTTATCGCATTCTAAATTATCGACGCTACATACATGTGTGACATCATATATGTATTAGTATAATTTCAGGTTATTTACATAGTTTTTATTTATTTATTTAAAATTAAAGTCTATAAGGTGGGGAAAATAAATTGAAAATTTAATCTTTGATCATTTATTTATCATTTTGTGCTAATTTTAATCTCCTGTGTCATCATTTTCATATTTTTTCAAAGCTCCAAAGTATTGCTCCCATAAGATCAATGTTAAAACTCCGATTTTATTTTCTTAATTAAAAAAAAGTTAATGCTATAAGAGGGGTAAAATAAAGTTTATTTCAGTAAAAAAAGGTTTAAATTTTAATAAATTTCCTATTTCATTAAGTTCTGTCATCATTTTCTACAACCCTCTTAATACCTTAAAGAGACCATTATTAAAGATTTCAATTCTATGATTATATGAAAATTGTCTAATATACTCTATTGCACATACCTTACTTAGCACTCAAATTTTTATATAATGAAATTTCAACTCTTATTTAATGATACGAATTTTAAATATAAGTAAATAATTGTAATATTAAAATTTTTACAGTCAACCAAAAGATAAAATACTTTATGCTAAGAACTTAGACGAAAATAAACTATCAACAATAAAGGATGCATTAGAATATTATTTACATTTGCGTGATAATTGTGGCCGTTTCGATAAAGCTAGCGATATTATGCTAAATGTTTATGAAAAAGTGTTAAGTATTTGGACAACGGTGTGTCCAAATATTCCTTTTTTGAGAAAAAAATCTTCTTTAGATGTACTAAACAGAAGATTTGATACTTTAGTAGATTTAAGAAGAAAAATAAACAAAAAAATAGTTGCTCCAAACAGTATTAAAATGAAAGAAAAATGTTTAACTTCATCAAAAGCACTTTTTAATTTAACCCAATGTAAATGTAAAGATAATTGTATGTGTGATGATATGAGTCACCTTTCAGAAACGATAAGAAATTTTCTTTGCGACCAAAGGAATAATCGTTTATTAAATAAAAATGATATTATTCCAGAAATAATTCAGGTTAATGATGCCGATAATTATGAACCAAATAACAATAATAATCAAAACAATGCAGGTAATGAGGTAGAAAATAATGTACCTCGCAGAAATTGGAGAGTCAATTTAAATATTTCAAATTATAATTCTACTGATGAATATGATTCTGTTGATTCAGAGTCTTCTGATGATCCAAGTGATCCAGATGATCCTGATTATGAATTGCATCTATCGGATGATGAAAATACTCAAGCCAGAGTTAGGATACCACGATATGCTAGAGCATGCAATAATTGTGGTATATCAGATCCTAATGCTGGTTGCTTGGCTTCTTCTCTTGTTGAAGATCTAATAGCAGCTCGTATAAATCTTTTGGAAATAAATCCATTAAAATTAGTCTTTGATAAGAATAAGATAGGTCGAGAGATTACGAGAGAAAGAAAAAGAAAACGAAACGAACCAGAAGAATATGAGGAATCAATACTTGGCATTTACTATGATGGAAAAAAAGATAATGATTCATTAACAAGCGTACGAAATCAACAAACTGGTAATTATCACATAAGAAAAGTAAGTGAAGAGCATATTTCAATATTGAAAGAACCGGGATGCAGTTACTTTGGCTTCACAACACCATTGCGAGCTAATGGACCATTAATAGCAGATTCGATTTTAGAAATTTTAGAAGAGCACGAAGCTATGCAAGGTAAATTGGATCTTTTACAAGTGATTGGGGCAGATGGCACAGTTACAAATTTAGGAGCTGACGGTGGTGCTATATCTTTAATGGAACAAAGTTTAGGCAGACCACTACAACATTTTATATGTCTCCTCCATTTTAATGAGCTCCCGTTAAGAAGCTTAATCGAAAAGCTATATGGACAACCACAGGGTCCGACTTCTTTTTGCGGGGATTTGAAAAATGAGTTAGAAACATGTGAAAAAAAAGAGATAGTAGAATTTGAGAGAATTGTTCAACATTTAATTTTTTTTAACGAAGATTTTGACATGAATGATCTCAGTGTTGATCAAAAATATTTGCTTGAAATATCTCAAGCGATTTCTACGGGAGAAGTATCGGAAACCTTAAAAGCGAGAACAATAGGGCCTATGGTTTTATCCAGATGGGTAACAACAGCCTCGAGATTTTCAAGGCTGTATGTTTCAACTGAAAACCCGGATGAAAGACTTAAGGCTGTTATTAACTACATTTTAAAAGTTTACGTGCCGAGTTGGTTCCGTATTAAATATTATAACAAGTGTTATGATGGTCCAAAAAATTTATTTTTTGTTATACAATCAATTCAGTATTTGGAGGGCGAGTTAAGAGACGTTGTACGAATTTCCATACAGCACAACGCATATTTTGCTCATACCGAAAACTTACTTTTAGCGATGCTTTGTGACTCTGATCGAGCAATCAGAGAAAAAGCTGTGACAATAATATTAGAAATAAGGGCAAACAGGAACAATGATATTCTAAGAAGATTTGTAGTTCCAAAAATAAATTTTGACGCCAATAATTATACAGAAATGATATTTTGGTCGAAAGAAGAATTGTTCGAACCCCCAGTATGTTTATCTTTAACAGATGAAAAATTACGCTCATTAATCGACGACAACGAAGAATTTAAAAATAAACTAAATTTTCCGTGCCATTCGCAGGCTTGTGAGAGACTAGTAAAACTAGTTTCTGAAGTTTGTGCAAGAACAGCTGACCCCGTTCAAAGAGACGGATCAATCAGACTAAAATATGAGCACAGACAAATACTGCCAAAATTTGTTTCTAAGCAAGACTTCGTAAATAAAAATGTTATTTAATTATAAAGTTGTACAGAAAAGAACGCACATAGTGTTAAAAAAATTTAATGATATTTTAATTTAAATATATAATAATTCCGTTATTAATGTTTATTGTTATCCTAAATATCAAAAAATATTTAAGATTTAAAGTTATTATCATAATTTATCAGTATTATCATATTAAAATAAATTCAAATTACTAACTTTTTAAACGTTTGAAGGTATTGAGAAAAAATAATTTTTGCTTCTTCAAATAGAAAGCAAGCTTTAATTAAAATGTTAATATATTCATCCAAATAAATTATTATTTATTTTCAGTGGCGGATCCAGAAATTTTCTAAGGGAGGGGCGATATCAGTAAAAATTTGCAATTTTTCATTAAATTTGTTGAAATTATACAAAATTTTTTAAATGAATCATGTTTTTAAATAAATCATATACATTTTTGGTTCCTAGGAGGGGGCGAATGCCCCCTTCGCCCCCCGCTGGATCCGCCACTGTTTATTTTGCAGTTCTCAGTTTTCAGATTTGCACATGCATGTGGATATATATTGTTTTCAGTTTTAAATTGTTTCAAGATATATATTTTATTAATAACTTCAGATTCAAAAATTTAGCTAAATAAAAAATTTAAAAAATATCGCATTACTGATCTTTTATTATTAATTTAGAAAAAGGGATGATGTGAAAAATAATTTTGTTGTAAATGACATTTCTAATTACCAAAAAACTTAATTATTATTTTTGAAAGATATGTTATTTAAATTTTTCAAATAATTTAAGTGAATAAATAATGTTATAATAATATTACATTTTGTGCACAGTTATTGATTATTACTACATAGGTTCTTATTGTTTGTTTTTCAATATATTATTATGTCTGTTCATTAAATTACTCTAAAACAATCTGTCAGCTATATTATTAAAACCAAATATTCTAAAGTGCTTTTATTTTTTTTAAATATAAGGAAAAGACCAGGAAGGCTCCACGACCCACTCAAAATTACCAATTTTAAAATTCTTTCATATTTTTAGGATATTTTCTTGTTCTTAAAAAAAAAAAAAATTGAAACATGTATATTTCAAAAAAACATTAAAAACTGAGTATCTCAAAAAGTACATCAAGGTACCAGGCCGAATTGCATTTTTCAAAAAATCAAAATTAAAAAAAATTTTTTTTGTTAACTTTTTTACCTTCAAAAATACGTTCCCAAAATATTTACACGAAATTATTCTTATAAAGATGTTACACGACTCCAAACAAGCGAAATATTAAAGAAAGAATACAAAAAAAAAATTTCTAAAGCGTTTTTCTCCAAACTACCTTTTTTCAACTGGCTGACACATAATCTCCGGTTTGATTGAGCCGATTTTCAAAAAGTTTTGTTTATTATATTCATTAAAGTATATTACAAGGCAATTCGCCATAAAATTAAAAAAAAATTAATTTAAATATGCCTTTACCAGACGTAAAAGGGTCAAAAACAACGTCTAATTTTTAAAAATTTCTTTCCGACTCTCCCATTTTTTTTCGTTTCTGTTTTTTACGGTAAATTTACGATTTTGCATTTGTAAATTTACGACTGTCGTATTTGAGTATTTAGAAGCCTGAAAACAATATTTCCGAAACCGAGGGGTAAAAACACGTTTACCATATTTTTCCGTTCCTAAACTCATATACGAGTCAAAGCTAATTTTGGCATAAAATTTTTGTATTAACACTAAAATATCTAAGTGGTATTAAAGAAGGTATTCTCATCTCCAAAGTTATTTTCCAAATTTTGTCATCTTGCAAAATGATATGAATCATTTTTTTTGTGAAAGTAATATTTTTCCAGATATTTACGCCAGAACGATCCGATTTCTACATTTTTCGTTAAACAACCATTTTAGCCATGTCATATCTCCAATAATATTAATCGTACAAAAATAAAAAAAGAATCAATTTATTTGTCATCTAAAATACTTCATATTCGTAATATATAATTTTTTTTGGAATACTACCAGATTTTTAGTAAATTTAAAAAAACTTTAAAAAATTTAACATTTTTTTGGCAAAAATTACACTTTTCCTTGCGCTATTACTTGAAAGGGGTTCATTTTTATGAAAAATTTTATTTTATATTTTTATGATAAAAAAAGATAATTTATCGATTGGTAAAGTTTTTTTTTGCCCCCCCCCCCCTAAGAAGTTCCGCCCCCTGCTCCCAGCGCTTTTCCCGAGTATCGGAAGTTGTTTACTTCCATACTGGGCATCTTTATTAGAAAAATTCAAGTTACTTAAAGTATCTGCTATTTGTCACCAATTAGTCCTTCGAGATTGTACCTCCTTTCCTGTGTTAAGCATATTTTTAGTAATTTTTATTTTCTCTCCTTTTTTAAGCTCCGAAAATTTTTACTTGAATTTAATAAACTTTTTAATTAACTTTATTTAATTAACTTATAAATAAAACAAAACAATCCTAAATTTTTTTTAAAACAATTGTTAACATTTATGTACATAAAAATTGTTAGATAATAAAAAATTTATGTAATATTCAAATTTTTTTTTAGTTCATTTCAATTGTGGCTTGTAATAATCAAAATATAAAATTTAAAATTCCAATGCGAAATTTTTACGGCTTCAAAATAACTTTTGAGATGAGAATACCTACTTTAATACCACTTAGATTTTTTAGTGTTAATAAAAAAATTTTATGCCCCAATTAGTTTTTACTCGATGAGTTTAGGAACGGAAAAATAGGTAAAAGTGTTTTTACCCCTCGGTTTCGGAAATATTGTTTTCAGGCTTCTAAATCCTCAAATACGGCAGTCGTAAATTTAGAAATGCAAAATCGTAAATTGACCATAAAAATCGTAAATTTACGATTCAGTGGTAAAATTACGATTTAAATGGTAAATTTACGATTATTTTAGTAAATTTAAGACAAAATCGTAATTTTACGAATATTTCGTAGATTTACCGTAGGGTATTTTTAACAGTGTATTTAAGTTAGAATAACTTTCAATTTTTTGGTTTTAATACTATCAATGCTGACATAATGAAGAGTAATTTTATAATTATAAAGACAATTTTCATTAATAAATACTAATATTTTGAAATAATTACAGGTGTGAAATCAAAAATACGTGCGTCTATAAACAAATAAACAATATCTAGCATCTGATAGTATCATTGAAGGCGAGGAAACACAAATTTTCATACTACTAATATCATAATATATGATATTATAATGGTAATTTTGCTGAAATTCAAAAAAAAGAATATATTTATATTTATATTTTTTTTTTTTTAATGAATGTGTTAAATTATTTTATAATATAAAGAAATATTTTACCAAATTTTAATACAAACATTAAATTTTGTTTTTTATTTGTTGTAAAAATACTTGTGATTTATTAAACTTAATACCTGTCAAGGGGCTGCTCACTCGCGGCGATACCTTCAGGCCTCTCCCGGCCTCACACGGACTCTCAGCTGTCATGGCCTTGCAAGGTCTCGTAGATTATCTCCCGGCCTCGCACGGCCTCGCCAGGTCTCGCATGGTCTCTTACAGGGCCTCTTACAAATTCAATGTAATTTTTTTATTTTTATTTTTTTTTTAAAGTAGATATCAAGTTGCTAAATTATAGTAATTATCTCTTAAGATGAAAAAAATAATTATTGCATAGTTTTATAGGAATTTTTTTACACATTGAAGCCCAAAAGGTAGTTATTTTAAAAATGCTGGTTAAAAATGAATTTGTGGATTTACTACTGAAATTCAAATTGTTTTTTATAAAAGCTAATCGTAATTATAATTGGTTTCAGAATAAAAATTTTACAATATTAAATAAATATTGTTTATTGGCTGTTTGTTTCAGAAAAAATTTACCCCAATAACTCATCATTACTCTGCGAAATTAAATATGTTATGATTCAAATGTCGCTGAAAATAAGAAGCATTAAATAAAAATTTACCAAAGATTTTATTTAAAACAGGATTTTTGTACTTTAATTAAACTAAAATTTTTAATTCGATCACATGACCCTTATATGTAGAAATACATACACCAAGAACTCTTCATTTCTCTCAGTATTATGATAAAATCAATAGCTACTTATTGTTAACTTTAATTAAGTACAACGTAATGCTGTTAAAATTTTTGTAGTGATGTAGTTGAAACAAATAATTTTATGTAGTTGAAATTTAAACCATTCTACGTATACATTTTTTTTTGCTTTGTCAGCTAAGAATTATTTAGAATTAATAAAAAGAGTAAAAAACCTCAAAATAACAAGTAAAATACTGATAAAAATAGATAGCACTAATAAATTTATTTAAACATAAATTAAATGTTTGTGTTTGATTTTCAAAGCCTTTTTAGATCATTAGCACATTGTACACATTGCGGGTGTATTTTTATTTCTTAATATTAATTTTAGCATGCAACGAGACTCCTAAAAAGAATTTGGTAACAATTTAAGGAGGTAAGTACAAAATGAAAAGATAATCGAGTTATTAGTGTTCACTTTAGGAAAATCAGATTTTTTAGAGCTTTACGGGTTCTTACTCCAACTATTGTTTTCTTAAATTGATAAAAATATTCTATTTTTAACCTATTAGGAGTATGTGCAAAATATTTCTGAGCATTTGAAAACATAATTTAATTCATCTAAGAAAAAGGTGGGGTAAAATCCCTTGAAGTTTTGAATAACGTTTTTGTCTTAACAATGAACACTCTTTAATATACTGGCGTTTAATTATGACCAACTTTACTAAAACATTACACCCTGACAAAGTTCTCAAAATTTTTTGAAAGCAAAATATGAATTATTAATTTATATGTTGATCAATGTATTGGTGTAATCTATTTTTATCAGTATTTAACTTGTTATATTGAGGTTCTTTACTTTGTTTATAATTTATAAACTAGCTGATTGGCCTCGCGATGCTCGGCTTAACCAAATAAAAACTCTTGTGCATTAATTTTTTTATATTTTGATCATATGTAGTTAATTATAATAAATTTAATCATACGTGATTAAAATGCAATTTAATTTTATTTAAAAATGAATGAAAACAGAATTAATTTTATACTTCTAAAATTAACGAAAAAATTTTATAATACATATTAAGAAAAAGTTACATGATTATTTATAAATATTTATAACTAATGAGATATATTTTATAACATAAATAATTATTGATAATAAATAACAATTGAAAATAAAATATAGTAATATGCAGTTTTTTTAACAAAATTTGCATTTTTTTTCATATTGTAGACAATGAATATTTGAATATTTTCAATTTTTATATACATCACAACTGATATTGTAGACAATCAATATGAATATGACTGTAGAATGAAATTTTCATAATTTTTTATTGTTCATAAATAGGACAGGCGAAATCCATTTCACTCTATGGGGAAATTTTTTTTAGGTTTTTCATAAATAAAACAGCCAATAATATAGATTGAAAATTTTGAATTTTTTTCATAATGTAGACAGTCAATATAAATTTTACTATTGAGTGAAATTTTTATAATTTTATGTTTTTTCATAAATAGTATAGCCGATATCCATTTTACTCTATGGTAAAATTTTTGGTGTTTTCCATATATAAAACAATATAGATTGAAATTTTTGCTGTTTTTTTATATTGTATAATCAATATGAATTTTACTTTAGAGTGAAATATTTATGATTTTTTTTTGTTCATAAATAGGACAGAAGATATCCATTTTACTCTATAGTGAAATTTTTTAGGGTTTTTCATATATAAAACAGTCAACAATATAGATTGAAATTTTTTCAGTTTTTTCATATTGTAGACAATCAATATGAATTTTACTATCGAGTGAAACTTTTATAATATTTTTTATAAACTTTTTTTCATAAATAGGACAGCCGATATCCATTATACTCTATATATGGTGAAATTTTTGAGTTTTTTCCTATATAAAACAACTAAAAATATAGATTGAAATTTTTGCTGTTTTTTATATTGCAGAGAATAAATCAATGAAATATTTATGATTTTGGTTCCTCATAGAGGACCCAATGTTTTAGGTAAAATTTTTATTTCTAAATTTTTGACATGTACGCACGTTTTGAGACCTCAGGATGCTAAAAAAACAAGTTTTAAAAAAAAGTTTGCATGTGTGTGTGTGAGTGTATGTATGTATGTATGTAGCACTGTCACCGGTGATATTTCCAGTATGACATTAAGACCTATTTTTTTTATAAAATTTTTTTCACCAAAAAATCTCCAGGTACTTTTTTACCTCATTTTTTTCCATGCAAGTTAATTTTTGTAGTATTTTCATATCGTAAACAGCAAATATGAACTTTACTATACAATTAAATTGTTAAAATTTTTATTTTTTTTATTCTTAGGACTGCCGATATATACCCCAAAATATACCCCGCTTTCAATTTTTTTCGAATAGTAGCCTGCTTTTTAGAAAAGTTGTAATTTCAATTGCATTGAAATCTTAGTAATTAATTTAGCAGAAACCATAACTCACTTTAATTTTATTTCGAAAAGTGTCCTTTTTTATATAAAAGTTGTAATTTCAAATGTTTTTATGCAATAATAGCATTGAAATATTAGTATTGAATTTAACAGAAATTAAACCCCACTTTAATTTTTTTTTCGTTAACAAGTTAAAAAGATAAACTCATATTGATTGTCCACAATTTGAAAAACTTCTAAAAATTTAAATATAAATTGTCGGGTGTGTTGTATTTTGTATTTTTATATTTTTGAATTTTTTATTTGTAAAAATTGTATTTTCAAATATTTTTATTGACTTTAGCAGAAACTATACGTCATTCTAAATTTTTTTGTAATAGTGTCCTATAAATTTTGTAATAGTGTTTTATATAAAAGTTGGAATTTCAAATATTTTTATGCAATGATAACATTAAAATATTTTTATTGACTTTAGCAGAAACTAAACGCTATTCTAAATTTTTTTCGATTAGTGTCCTGTTTTATACAAAAGTTGGGATTTCATATATTTTTATGCAATGATTGCATTGAAATATTATTATTGACTTTAGCAGAAAGTATACATTATTCTAAATTTTTATCTAATAGTGTCCTGTTTTATATAAAAATTGTAATTTCAAATATTTTTATGTAATGATTGCATTGAAATATTTTTATTGACTTTAGCAGAAACTAAACGCTATTCTAAATTTTTTTCGATTAGTGTCCTGTTTTATACAAAAGTTGGGATTTCATATATTTTTATGCAATGATTGCATTGAAATATTATTATTGACTTTAGCAGAAAGTATACATTATTCTAGATTTTTATCTAATAGTGTCCTGTTTTATATAAAAATTGTAATTTCAAATATTTTTATGTAATGATTGCATTGAAATATTTTTATTGACTTTAGCAGAAACTAAACGCTATTCTAAATTTTTTTCGATTAGTGTCCAGTTTTATACAAAAGTTGGGATTTCAAATATTTTTATGCAATGTTAACATTGAAATATTTTTATTGACTTTAGTTGAAACTGTGCGCCGTTCTAAATTTTTTCTAATAGTGTCCTGTTTTATACAAAAGTTGGAATTTCAAATATTTTTATGCAATGATAGCATAGAAATATTTTTATTGACTTTAGCAGAAACTAAACGCTATTCTAAATTTTTTTCGATTAGTGTCCTGTTTTATACAAAAGTTAGAATTTCAAATATTTTTATGCAATGATAGCATTGAAATAATATTATTGACTTTTGCAGAAACTGTACTTCATTCTAAATTTTTTTGAATAATGCTCTTTTATATATAAAAATAGGGCTTTCAAATATTTTTATGCAATGTTAACATTGAAATATTTTTATTGACTTTAGTTGAAACTGTACGCCATTCTAAATTTTTTCTAATAGTGTCCTTTTTTATATAAAAGTTGTAACTTAAAATATTTTTAAGCTATGATAGCATAGAAATATTTTTATTGACTTTAGCAGAAACTAAACACTATTGTAAATTTTTTTCGATTAGTGTCCTGTTTTATACAAAAGTTGGAATTTCAAATATTCTTATGTAATGATTGCATTGAAATAATATTATTGACTTTAACAGAAACTATACGTCAATCTGGATGTTTTTCGAATAGTGTCCAGTTTTATACAAAAGTTGGGATTTCAAATATTTTTATTTGAATTTATCAAATTTTAATTTTTGATTTTTTGACATAAAAGCACGTTTTGAGACCTCAGGAACCTAAAAAAACGGTTTTTAAAAAAGTCTCTGTGTGTGTGAGTGTGTATGTAACCGGTGATATTTCACTACCATTATGGAATTAAGACCTAATTTTTTTTTCAAAAATTTTTTCATCAAAAAATCTCAAACTACTTTTTTTTTTTAGTTTGGATGTAATACCTTATATTTTTCCATGAAAGTACTTATATTTGAAAGTATGGTTTTTACTCGATATCTCTAATCTAATAATTAATTTTTTGAAAATTTTTTTTACAAAAAAATACAAAAAATACCAATTTTTTTGTTTCTTTTTGGACGTAGTACCTTATTTATTTCTATGAGAGTACTAGTTTTAGACAGTTCGTTTATAGTGATTTTTTGGATCTGATACCAAATTTTTCAAAATTTTTTTCTCAAAATTAAAAAAATAAAAAAATTAAAAAAACTGCAATATTTTTTTTTTTGTGTAATAATTCATTTAATTTCATGAAAGTACTATCTTGAATAATTATTATCCAATGAATTACGTTAGATTTTATTAAAAAAAAAATTGATTTAGTTGAATTCAATACATAAATTATCTTTTAACTTTTAAAAGTTAATAGAAATGAATGTATGATTGCATGGTTGTAATCGGTGATATCTGTGGCATAATCAAGTATTTAGCTCATTGTTTGAGGAACCTTAGTGCCAGCTAGTTGGCAGGGTATTTTTTAATGTTTAGGAATTGTAGATTTTATGATTTAAAATTTTCATCCCAATAATAAAATTTCTGGAATTCAAGGTGGCAGAATGTAAAACTTCACTATACTGTAAAATGATAACTTAAGAAAGTTTTTAATAAGTCGATAAAAAGGGTTGGTAACAAGATTGAAGGGCCTAAATTTACATTTATTAATACCGAATTAATTTTTCGGGCAGCCAAGATGGTGGATTAAAAAATTAAAACTTGTAATAATTGAGTATTTTTACTCTGCCAAGGGATTTTTGAGATCAGTAAAAATAAATAACGAAAAAAAATAAAGGTTTTGTAACCTCGAAATAAATTTTAGGGAATTTTAGGTAGCTGTCATAAAGAAACTAAATCATAAAGAAACCGCAAAATGGTAATTTAACTTTACCAAAAAGTTTACCGGTCAGTAAAATAATTGTCGGGCATAAATTTTCATTATATAAACCCAAATTAATTTTTTGGATGACCAAGAAGGTGGACTAAATAATTAAAATTAATAAAGAATGCTCCAAATCGCAGTTGCAAATTCTTGGATTAACCTGGTAATGTAAATTACGTGCAATTTGGGCCATTCTTTACTTTTCTGGATACTATTATTTTTCTCGTTATGATATTTTTTGGTTGGGTACCATATAAAAACAAAATAAATAAATATCGAATAACTTAAAATTTTTATAGTAGTATTGAATATTGTAAAAAAAATTTAAAAACGAAATATATTTGACCAAATTAATTAAAAAATAAAATAAAATTATTCCTTAAACCAAGTTAGTTTATATGTAAACAGGTAAGTATTTATTGGCTATTAGCAGGAAAAGTAATTTTTAATAGTTGCTTATACAAATTTTAATTGTTAAAAGGGTATATAAATACATTTGCTTAGATTTTTAGGTTGCACGATTGATCTTCCATCAATCTGATGCTTTATATGTTAAAACTGATAAATGAAAACCGATTCAACTGAGAAATTGACATAAAGATGTCTTTTTAAATTGATTAGCCATTATGTTAATTTAGTTTGATTTGCCAGTTTGATTATCCACTTTGTTCAGCCATTTGGATTAACCATTTTGTTTAGCCAAGTTGTTAAGCCATCTTGATAAGCCAGTTTGATTAAAAGTAAAATGTAATGTAATGTAAGTTGTTAAGCCATCTTGATACGCCATTTTGATTAGCCATTTTGATAAGCCAGTTTCATTAGCCGATTTGATTAGCCATTTTGTTTCGCCATGTTCTTAAGCCAGTTTGATTAGCCATTTTGTTTCGCCATGTTGTTAAGTTGTTAAGCCATCTTGATAAGCCATTTTGATTTGCCATGTTGTTAAACCATTTTGATCAATGCCAGTTTGATAAGCCAGTTTGATTAGCCATTTTGTTTCGCCAAGTTGTTAAGCCATTTTGATAAGCCATTTTGATTAGCCATTTTGTTAAGCCATTTTGAATAGCCATTTTGATAAGCCATTTTGATTAGCGATTTTGATTCGCCAAGTTGTTAAGCCATTTTGATCATCCAGTTTGATAAGCCAGTTTGATTAGCCATTTTGTTTCGCCATTTTGATAAGCCATTTTGATTAGCCAGTTTGAATAGCCATTTTGTTAAGCCATCTTGATACGCCATTTTGATTAGCCATTTTGTAAAACCATTTTGATAAGCCAGTTTGATAAGCCAGTTTGATTAGCCATTTTGTTAAGCCATGCTGTTAAGCCATGTTGTTAAGCCATTTTGATAAGCCAGTTCGATTAGCCATTTTGTTTCGCCAAGTTGTTAAGCCATCTTGATACGCCATTTTGATTAGCCATTTTAACAAACTTTTTTGATAAGCCAGTTTGATTAGCCATTTTGATTCGCCATTTTGTTAAGCCATGTTGTTAAGCCATTTTGGTAAGCCAGTTTGATTAGCCATCTTGATCAGCCAGTTTGATAAGCCAGTTTGATTAGCCATTTTGTTTCGCCAAGTTGTTAAGCCATTTTGATAAGCCAGTTTGATAAGCCAGTTTGATCAGCCATTTTGTTAAGCCATTTTGTTAAGCCATTTTGTTAAGCCATGTTGTTAAGCCAGTTTGATTAGCCATTTTGTTTCGCCAAGTTGTTCAGCCATCTTGATCAGCCAGTTTGATAAGCCATTTTGTTTCGCTAAGTTGTTAAGCCATTTTGATTAGCCATTTTGATTTGCCATTTTGTTAAGCAAGTTTGATAAGCCATTTTGTTAAGCCATTTTGATAAGCCATTTTGATAAACCAGTTTGATAAGTCAGTTTGATTAGCCATTTTGTTTCGCCAAGTTGTTCACCCATCTTGATCAGCCAGTTTGATAAGCCAGTTTGATTAGCCATTTTTATTAGCCAATTTGATTAGCCATTTTGTTAAGCCATTTTGTTAAGCCATGTTGTTAAGCCAATTTTATTATCCAATTTGATTAGCCACTTTGTTAAGCCATTTTGTTTCGCCATGTTGTTAAGCCAGTTTGATTAGCCAATTTGATTAGCCATTTTGTTTCGCCAAGTTGTAAAGCCATTTTGATAAGCCAGTTTGATTAGCCATTTTGTTTCGCCAAGTTGTTAAGCCATTTTGATTAGCCATTTTGTTTCGCCAAATTGTTAAGCCATCTTTATAAGCCATTTTGATTACCCAATTTTTTAATCGATTTCGTTAAACCAATTTAATAAGCCAGTTTGATTAGCCATTTTGTTTCGCCAAGTTGTTAAGCCATTTTGATTAGCCAATTTGATTAGCCATTTTGTTTCGCCATGTTGTTAAGCGATTTTGATAAACCAGTTTGATTAGCCGGTTTGAGAAGCCATGTTGCTAAGCCAGCCTGTTAAGCCATTTTGCTTAGGCAATTCAAATAGCTGGTTTGTTAAGTTATCTAAATTTGCCAGTTTATTTCGCCATGTTGTTAAGCCAGCTTTATTAGCTATTTTGTTAAGCCACATTCGACGAATTCTGGGTCAGAAGCTGATGTCATCATTGTATCTAGGTCTTTATAAATTTTTTGGTACCTAATCTTTCAAACTTTATCGGGTTTAGATGTTTCCATGTTTTTTTTTGCCATTTTGAGAAAATGGATAACCAAATGCTGGTTCGTAAACTACTATGATCAGGTGTCCAGGTCACTCGGAGTTGTTCGATGCCACAATCTTCCAAACTTTAATGGACTTAGATGTTTCCAAGTTTTTTGCGCCATTTTAAGAAAATAAATAACCGATTTCTGGGTCGCAAACTACTATGATCAGGTGTCCAGGTCACTCAGGGTTGTTCGATACCACAATCTTCCAAACTTTAATGGACTTAGATGTTTCCAAGTTTTTTGCGCCATTTTGAGGTAATAAATAACCGATTTCTGGGTCGCAAACTACTATGATCAGGTGTCCAGGTCACTCAGGGTTGTTCGATACCACAATCTTCCAAACTTTAATGGACTTAGATGTTTCCAAGTTTTTTGCGCCATTTTGAGGTAATGGATAACCGATTTCTGGGTCGCAAACTACTATGATCAGGTGTCCAGGTCACTCAGGGTTGTTTGATACCACAATCTTCCAAACTTTAATGGACTTAGATGTTTCCAAGTTTTTTGCGCCATTTTGAGGTAATGGATAACCGATTTCTGGGTCGCAAACTACTATGATCAGGTGTCCAGGTCACTCAGGGTTGTTCGATACCACAATCTTCCAAACTTTAATGGACTTAGATGTTTCCAAGTTTTTTGCGCCATTTTGAGGTAATGGATAACCGATTTCTGGGTCGCAAACTACTATGATCAGGTGTCCAGGTCACTCAGGGTTATTCGATATCACAATCTTCCAAACTTTAATGGACTTAGATGTTTCCAAGTTTTTTGCGCCATTTTGAGGTAATGGATAACCGATTTCTGGGTCGCAAACTACTATGATCAGGTGTCCAGGTCACTCAGGGTTGTTCGATATCACAATCTTCCAAACTTTAATGGACTTAGATGTTTTCAAGTTTTTTGCGCCATTTTGAGGTAATGGATCACCAATTTCTGAGTCGTAAATTAATTTTATTAGTTGTCCAGGTTGAACTGAATTTTTTGGACCTACAAAGTTCCAATTTTTTATGGACTTGGGTGTTTCGACCTTTTTGAGGTTATGGATCACCTAGCTCTGGATCTCAAATATTGTGATCAGGTGTCCAAAGTCATTTGGAGTTGTCCGGTACCATACCCATCAAAAGTAGAGTGCCCCTAAGTTGTTTCAGCATTCACTTTTGGTTATGAAGACTTTAACGCAAAAAAAATCAAAAGTTCAAAGGCTAAATGTTATCCGATTTTGCTAAAACTTGCTGTGGGTCAGTTTTGGACCTGGACTTGACGATTAAGCACCACCCAACTCATTTTAATTTTTTTCGGCTAACTCTAATAAATAGGAATATTTATACAAATTATTGAGCTGCAAATTTCAGTCCCTCCATAAAATTTGACTTACATATGGGTTTTTTCTACCTGGCACTCAGTTCTGTTTTTACGTGTCTTGTCTTGTACAAAATTTTAAATAAATTTTTTTTTACCTATTTATTTTTAATATTTTTTTATTAATCATTTTGAAAGCTGCATGAATTTAATGATATTAAAATTTAAATGATAACAATTTTATACTTAAATTGTTAATTCATATTTTTATGTTTTAATTGATATTATTATTAAATTTGATTTTATTTTACAATTTTATAATTATTTTACATCTGTTAAAAATGAATAAAGCATACTTAAAAACATGTTTTTTTTTTAAATTTAGATTCAAGAGCTATGTGAAACTTTGAATAAAGAATGGGACAATCTGTAAGACAAAGCAAGAGAACGGAAGTTATGCATTAGATTTATCTTTAAAAGCTCAAGAATTCTTTTTTGAAAAATCTGCCAACTTTGGAAGAGATCGGGTTGCTGCAACTAAATTATTAACTAAACACAAACTAATTATATTGAGATAAATAGTTTAAAACACAGATATATGATGATGAGCATAACAGTAAATAGTTATTTTTATTTTTTAGGCTTTAGAACTGGAACTAGATGCTTATAATGGAATTGTGACTAAAATGAGTAACACAGCCTCCTCGATGATTAATTCAAAACATCCAGATAGTAAAGCAATTGCAAATAAACAACAAGCAATAGCACTACAAGTTCGTTCATTTCAGCGATTAGCTACTTTAAGATAACAGAGGTTAATGGAGAGTATGTATCGACATTAATACTTTTTATAAAATCGTAAATTTGGATTAAAAAATAAGAGTAAACAGCTGCTTCTTTAATAATTTTTATATCATAAAAGTACCAAATATAAGTATTAATTTTTTATTTTGTACTTATCTTACTTTTTAGATAAAGAAGAAAAGCAAATATTAATGAATATAAAATATTGAAATTTTTAATAGGTATTATACGTTATATAAATTTTAATTTATAAAGTTATTCAGGACGTTATTAAATGTTAAATTATAAAATCAATATTTAAATTAAAAATCATTCGTAATTTTTGTATCTAAATGTTATTAAAGATATTATACAAATGATTAAATAACTCTAAATATAGATAAACTTAGTTTTCAGTTCAGCATGTAAAACTTTTTTAAAAATATTTTTTAACTTTTTAAGATAATTTATATTTAAATAATTTATAATTTTATATGTTTTATATTCTAGCAATAGAAAGTTTATTTTCTCATTTTTTAACACCAAAAAACAGGGCGTTGTAAAATATACATTTATATTTTACTAAAATATTTATCTATAATTTTATAGCAATAATAGTTTTAAAAATAGGCAGAAATACACTGTCAAAATTCTTGTCTTACTATAAAGATAGTATATGTTTACTATCGGATAGTAAATTTACTATGATACTATAATCACTATTGGATAGTAAATTTACTTCTTTACTATCCGGTAGTATATTTACTACCCGTTCAAGAATTTTGACTAAATAGTTCTACTTAATAATTTTAATTGGATATCAATTTTCAAATTATAATTGATAAATCAAAATAATTTTTTATTTTACTTCTTTTTAATTTTCATGTTGCTTTTTGTTTATAATTTTGCACACCGTGCTTGAACGTACCAGAAAGTTGACCTAAAATGTCGACAAAATCGGCCTTGGTAAACTTTTCAAATATATTTTTTTACGTCGATTCCTTCCTACTAGAAAATCCGAGCTGCTCGTCTGCCCGACTTTCATGGGACCTATAATTGTGTACTTTAAGTTTTTTTAATTAAAGACTTTTAAACTGCCGCCAGAATTATATTTTTTTATAATAATAACTTCTATAGGTCTCAAAAATTTTTTACAAGCCTTACGCTTCCAGCAATTCTTTACTCGTCTCTTTTGATTGACTTGTTTTTCAAATATGATAATTTAAAGTCAAAGTCCCAAATTAAGAATTTTAAAAAAAAGTCATTTTTATCATTATCTTTGAAAAACGATATTTTGGAAACTATTCAATAAAAAGAGACAAGTAAAAATTTTTTTTTTAAATTTAAGCTTTTAGAAAATTTTTGCGACCTATAAAACGAATTTTCATGAGTAATTACAATTTTAGCAATCATTTAAAAATTGGTTATTTTGGTCTATAAATGGGCTTTCAGTTTATTTACTATAACGATAAAAGAATTAGTGTTATGAAATTGCGGTTTACGGGGCTTGAAAAGTTACACTTACATTAAAAAGATTGGGGGTCAAAAGTTCCAAAAAAAATTTCCCAATTAATTTTTCCCAGGACTTTTTTCCCAAAGCATAAATTTCTCAAAGTTTTTTTTCCCATATTATTATATTTAAAAAAATTAAAACTTCCAAAAAAAATTTTATTATTTCCCAAAAAATTTTACAAATTTAAATAAGTAGTAATTTGAATAAGTAGTTCCTTGCTTGTCTGGGAGTAAGGCATAAACATAAGGAAGAGCAATGGTTTGCTCTTCATCATCAATTATTTGAATTTTCGATCCTAAAATAGTGAACAATTGGAAAAAAATTGATGGAAAAATTTTGAAAGTTCCATCTGCATGCCATTCTTTTGCTCTACTCAGGCGCTGTAGATTAGAACGTGTTGAAAAAATAATAATTCTTGTTTCATTTTCTTCTTCATCTTCAAACGAATCATATAAAAGAAACATTTGACCCGCAAGAGTTTGCTTAAACTTTCTAGGAATTTCCTGAAATTCTTCAATTGAAGTTGGATTACTTGGTAGGTTACGCAAACGTTCCCTTTGTATGCTTTTACGAATGTTATCTCGAGTTGGCATTTCAGATAAAATCTCAGTTGGGATGGTATCTAACCTTCTCATTATTTGAGCAGGGGGAGCCTCTGGATGATCAACGGCTGCCCGCTTAATGCCAGCAGTCGATTTTAAGGCATTAACCTCTTCTCTGTTTGGTGCATGAGTATGGTCTTCTAACTTACATTTTTTTAACACAACTAAATCTCCAGCCCCACAAGCATGGTTGGAAATCACACGAGCCCTGCACTCGCTCTCGCCTTTTTTCCTGCAGCTCCAGTATGTGGATTTCGTACCATCTGAATGGTAATAATATAAGTATCCTTCAACATGCAAGAATCTGGTGCTCCCATTAACTATAATTTCTGCGTTTAAATTACTCATAATGAAATGTATACAAAAACGGACTCTAACAAAAATATCACAAAAAATTTTTCGACTAATAATTTAGGGTTATTGGTAATAATAAACAAAAAAATTGAGGTTATAATAATTTTACTTTTTTTTTTATTTGTTTACGGAATTTTTGTTTTTGTAAAATTTTTTTATAAAGTATCTTTGATAAAATTTTTTTTGTAAAAATTATTTTTTGGAAAATATAGCTTATTGGAAAAATTAACTATTGGGAAAAAGTGTAAATGGGAAAATAAACTTTTTGGGAAATACGGACTGGGAAATTTTTTTTGGAACATTTGGCCTCCTACCATTAAAAAAATAAAACTAACCAGAAGTTTTTTTTGCCGTTGAACCAATTAAGACCTCTGTGTTATAATGGTCTACTTGCAATGACTTCAAATATTAAAATAAGTTTTCCTTAAATAAAATATTAATTTCTTCATTTTTATTTGCATTTTATTTAGAACAATTTATTATTATTAATACAAAAAAAATTTTATTTTCCTTTGATTATATATAAAATAAATTCGTCTTTATAAATAATAGTAATAATTTAAAGTATTTTGTTTCCCATTGAATAATCTAATACTTTTTCTTATTAAATATATTTTTTAAAAATAAAAAAACTTAAAAAATATATGTATAGGTATAAACCATTATAAACTGCACAAAAATCTTACAAGTTTAACCATTGTTAGCACTACCTACATTACCTACCAATCCATGTTAAAATCTAAGGAAATTAGTGACTTTTTGAATAAGTTAACTTCGCAATTGAATAGTAAAGAAACAAGTTCCATTTTTAAATTATTTTATAATAAATAATTATTTGTACTTTTAATATTTTGATCATAAAGAATTTGTAGAAATATTATTTTTTTAAAGCGCCAAATGAAAAATTAAACCATGATGAAAATCAAAGAAAAGTGTGTGATCCCCTGCAAAAAAAAATATTTTTTTGTTGATAAAATTAAAAATTACTATTATTTATAAAGACGAATTTATTTTATATATAATCAAAGGAAAATAAAATTTTTTTTGTATTAATAATAATAAATTGTTCTAAATGAAATGCAAATAAAAATGAAGAAATTAATATTTTATTTAAGGAAAACTTATTTTAATATTTAAAGTCATTGCAAGACCATTATAACACAGAGGTCTTAATTGGTTCAACGGCAAAAAAAACTTCTGGTTAGTTTTATTTTTTTAATGTAAGTGTAACTTTTCAAGCCCCGTAAACCGCAATTTTATAACACTAATTCTTTCATCGTTATAGTAAATAAACTGAAAGCCCATTTATAGACAAAAAGGACCAATTTTTAAATGATTGCTAAAATTGTAATTACTCATGAAAATTCGTTTTATAGGTCGCAAAAATTTTCTAAAAGCTTAAGGGGCCTGTCTCAAAATTGTGTCGATTTTTAAAGGATTTTCAACATTTTTTTTCTCAGCTGTTTTATTATAAAAGTTTACAAATTTTGTTTTAAATAATTACAAAACTATTCTAGATAACATAAAAAAATTTTTGTTTCATTTGCTTTTTTTTTACATTTTGTAGATGGCGTGAAAGTAGAGGCTCGAAAAAAAAATTAAAAAACGGTTCCCATCATAGCGCCTATTGTAGGCATAAAAACAAAAAAATAAAAAGGTATATTAATCTCAAAAGTGTCCTCTAGTGTGTGAACCAACATTTAGCAAAAAATACAAAAAATTGACCATTTGGTAAACCAAAAACAAAAAATGCAGTTTTTGACGTTGAAAAATTCACCTAAAACGGACAATAAATTTTTTTTTGATGCATAATAAGCTGATATTGTTGGTTCACACACTAGGTGTTGCAATAATAAAAAAAATGAAACAAAATTCATGTTGATAGCTCAATTTGTTTTTGAGCTAGCGTGGGAACCGATTTTAAAAAGTAGTTTTGAGAAAAATGCGTTTAAAGTTTTTAAATGCTTATGTTTTCATATGACTACGGCCCATAAAAATCAAAATATCTAAAAAACATATTTTTTTTTTGCTTGAAATTTGTTTTATAGATTCTTCAAATGTTTTAACATAAGATACTAAAATAAAAAAAAAAATGAAAAAAAAAATGAAAAAAAAATTTTCAATTTTGAGACAGGCCCCTTAAATTTAAAAAAAAATTTTTTACTTGTCTCTTTTTATTGAATAGTTTCCAAAATATCGTTTTTCAAAGATAATGATAAAAATGACTTTTTTTTAAAATTCTTAATTTGGGACTCTGACTTTAAATTATCATATTTGAAAAACAAATCAATCAAAAGAGACGAGTAAAGAATTGCTGGAAGCGTAAGGCTTGTAAAAAATTTTTGAGACCTATAGAAGTTATTATTATAAAAAAATAAAATTTTGGCGGCAATTTAAAAGTCATTAATTAAAAAAACTTAAAATACACAATTATAAGTCCCATGAAAGTCGGGCAGACGAGAAGCTCGGATTTTCTAGTAGGAAGGAATTGACGTAAAAAAATATATTTGAAAAGTTTGCCAAGGCCGATTTCGTCGACATTTTAGGTCAACTTTCCGGTACGTTCAAGCACGGTGTGTTTGCTTAACATACATCAATATTATTTATATTTTTGTAAACATATTTCGTTGAGTTAATTTTGATGAAGTTTATTAAAAATAAACGACGATCTATATGGAACAAATAAACATGATAACTTTTTTCATTATCTTTGTCTGTGTGTCTGCGGACTGAGCCTCGCTTTGTCACACAGAATAATTTTTCTTGAAGAAAGTTATATGATGTTAATTTTTAGATAGAAAAAATTTTTTTATTAAAAAATGAAAAATCTGAAAGTTCATTTCAGCTCTGCAAGAAAACAGGCCGAGCTTCATCAGTGTGAGACCCTGTTTTCTGCTTTTCACATATAAACAAACAGAAAACTTAATAATTTACAAAAAAAAAAACAAAAATGTAAAAAAATTTTTTAAAAGAAAGAAAGAACTTACATTTTTTGACACGCCAGGAAGAGAATTTCAAGTAGAATGAACATAGAAAGAAAGAAATCTCTACTTCTACGCACACACACACTTAAAGCTCCCACATCTGCGTTCAAATTATGTCGTCAAACTACGAAATATTTAAAACTAAGTATAAAATGTAAAAAATATAAAAAATATAAAAAAAATTTTTTATTCAAATAGAATTTTTTCATTTTTTAAAAAAATATATATGTATGTCTAGATGGTAGACAACAATTATTATTTTTGTAGGAATTTTTCGATCAATTGCCAATTAATATTCACAAAAAAAACAGTATAATTACTGTTTTACGTTACAAATTAATTAAATTAATTTTGATGAAGTTTATTAAAAATAAACGACGATCTATATGGAACAAATAAACATGATAACTTTTTTCATTATCTTTGTCTGTGTGTCTGAGGACTGAGCCTCTCTTTGTCACACAGAATAATTTTTCTTGAAGAAAGTTATATGATGTTAATTTTTAGATGGAAAAAATTTTTTTATTAAAAAATGAAAAATCTGAAAGTTCATTTCAGCTCTGCAAGAAAACAGGGCGAGCTTCATCAGTGTGAGACCCTGTTTTCTGCTTTTCACATATGAACAAACAGAAAACTTAATAATTTACAAAAAAAAAAACAAAAATGTAAAAAAATTTTTTAAAAGAAGGAAAGAACTTACATTTTTTGACACGTCAGGAAGAGAATTTCAAGTAGAATGAACATAGAAAGAAAGAAATCTCTACTTCTACGCACAAACACACTTAAGGCTCCTACATCTGCGTTCAAATTATGTCGTCAAACTACGAAATATTTAAAACTAAGTATAAAATGTAAAAAATATAAAAAATATAAAAAAAATTTTTTATTCAAATAGAATTTTTTCATTTTTTAAAAAAATATATATGTATGTCTAGATGGTAGACAACTCGTCGTTTATTTTTAATAAACTTCATTAAAATTAATTTACTGAATTTGGAACGTAAAACAGTAATTATACTGTTTTTTTTGTGAATATTTCGTTGAGGTTCATTTTAAGACTTGGCATCAACGAATAATATAAATGTAGCAAAAATATGATTAAATTTATAAATATGAAACCAAGTTCTATTTATATATTTATAAAATATATTTTACACAAATTAATTTGTATAAAAAGCAATTTATCATACATGCAAAAATAAATTAATGAAGTATTATAGAAAAAAATAATTAAAAGCATTTTTATCAAAAATTCTATAAAGTACTTATTATTATTAATTCATTTTTCAACCATGCTTTATTTAATTTTTTTCATTTATGTGCATGAAATGTGAAATCAAAGCAAAATGTATGCAAAATATGTTTATAAAGACATACAATTTCTTAGTACAAAAAATCTAAATTAGTTCTCATTATATTTAATTGCCTTGTAGTTAATTTTGAAAAAAAATTTCATTCAAAATACACTACTAAACAATCATTATGTGAATTAAATAAATTTTTTGTATTCAAAAATTTTCTGCGTAACAAATCTGCTAGATTCACATGATGATTGACTTTTTAGTTTTTATTTGACGTAGGCTTATTTATAAGTTATACCTTATCTTAATAATATGCCTCACAAAATAAACTAGAAGATTGAAAGATTCAAATATATTTACTATTAGTTTTTATTTTTTTTATTGTTTCATGTTAAAAAATGTATAAAGTAGAATTTAATTTTACTAAGATATATTTTGTTTAGCATGCTCTTTTTTTATTTATTTAAAATTTTAAACGCATGTTAAAAAAAAGTGATGCCCTTGTGCTATGCAATTCTACGATCACAAGCAAACATTTTTTTTAATTGTGTAAAACAAAGTATTGTTTCACATTTGCAATTTATTTTAACATAAATGGCATTAAATATTAGATAAATGTCAAATTTATCATAATATTAAAATAAGATTATAACAATTCTTATTTTTTTATGCATGTTTAGTTGTAATTTAATTTAATATTCATAAAAAAACTTAAAAACTGAATAATCCATATACGCAGGTTTAAAATCCCCGCTATTATGGTTTCTAAAGTTTTAAATTTTCGCGCTTTTTTGTACCAACTTAAGAAACTTAGATAAATGTAACCTCAAAATCACCCAAAATTCGCTCTGGTCTCGGGTACAGCCCCTTAAAAACCAAAATCGTTACATACGGCCTTAATATATGAATTTTTCTAAGTTTTATGTATTTTAGAGAACAGTAAACAAATATTTTTGAATGATATTTACTAAAAAAAACGAGTTTTGGAAGTAAATTTTAAAAATATTTAATAATTTTTAAAGGCAGGAACGGTAAAGGCTTTTTTATCGAAAAATCAAAATAATTCGTAGACAAATGAACAAAAAAACTTTTCCGTTTGGAAAGTAAAGTATTTTTATGATTGAAACTTGCTAAGTTTTTAATATTTTAATTACAACGCTTCTTAATCGGAGATCCATGGGGGTACGGTAAAGGCTTTTTTTTTGTCCCTTCGTGATTTTTGAACTTGAACTGATTTTTTTTCCTATTTAACGACCTTTTAAAATGCTCTTGGTGTAAGAATTAACTGTTTACTATATATTTAAGTTTTCATTTATGTGATTAAAAGGGTTTAAAAATGTTTTTCTGAAGAGAAATCAAATTTAATATAAATAAAATAAGTTTAACGTACACATTTTGTAAAATCGTGTGACACACCTTCTCACCCTTGTAATAATTAGTGAAAGTAAGTTTAAATTTTTTCTATATGGAAAAAATTTAACCTTATGATATAGCAAGTAATCCCCAAATAAAAAATTTTGAAAATTAATCGATAGGTGTGAGTGACAGACACTCAAAATATAAGAATCTCCTTTGTGACAGGGAACGGTAAAGGCTTTTTTGCTATATTTTTATGTTTTATAGTAGTTAAAACATAAAATTATGTTGATTTTTATGGTGTACCATCAAAAACTCATTAAAAATAAAAATTAAAAAAAAAATTTTTTTTGATTAATGCATCTGGTAGTTGCAGAAACGTGCTGTACATCACTTTTGCAAAAAAAACGATAATGAGCCATATATTATTTTACAATTAAATTTTTAATTTATTATAACTCCCGCGCTTGAAAAGTTACTAGGTAATATAACCTCACCTCACGCCATTTGCAATTTTTCTCACTCTTGTGAAATTATTGTAAATATCCATTGAATTTTAACCCCTAATGCGCATGCGCCCAAGTCGCGGACTTGATTAGAACGATATGCTGTCATCTTGATTGAGACCTTTTTTAAATGATTAATATCAAATTATATACTATTTTTACTTTTACGCACAATAAAATTTTATAAACTTCGTTATTTTCTTAACAATTTATTGAAATCTTAATTACTTTTTTTTTATGAATGTATATAACCTGAAAGTTATTATTAAATAAATAAAAGTGTCTGCTTTTTAAACCTATGAAGTTGTAAGCACGTTAAAAAATTAAATGTAATTCTAATCTCTATGGTGCCCAATAGGCACACTTTTTTTCATTTAGCTCGTCACGAGCTCGTGAATGTAAAACGATTTTATCTCTTCACGAGCTAGTTATGAATTCGTAATTAACTCGTAAAGAGTTATTGTAGCCTTAAAAAAAAATTATTGTTAATTTAATTAATTTAATCATCATAAAGTGAATTGATATATTGATAATATTAAAATTAATAAATTTTGGATAAAAAGTGTATGAAGTTAACACAGATGAACAGCATGCCAGTTTTATACAGTCTCCTGTTGGTAGCGTAGAAGACTTATCGATAGATTATAGTAATTATAAAAAACAATTAAAAATTAAATCAACTGAAGAAGCTGTCATTATTGAATATGATGATACAGATAGTAAACTCAATGCACAGCATACTCCTTATGGTTCACTGTGTATAAGAGAACTTTTTAGATTTTTAGTCTCACTTTGTAGTCCTATTGATAAACAAAACACAGAAATCATGATTCATTTAGGATTAAATTTTTTGAAAGTTACGTTAGAAGTTTCAGCTGATTCTCTTTCTAATTTTCCATCTTTATTGGGCTTAATAAAAGATGATTTGTGTAGAAACAGAATTTTGGTAAAATTTTATAATCTTTTTTATTATTACTTTGTCAAAAATGTTTTTGCTTATATTATTGATGATTAATTTTGTTGGTGGAAACTGAATGGCTATCTATTCTAGCTGCTAATTTACAAGTATCGTTTTAACTTACTGAATCAAAAAGAGAAAATTTCAATTGGAACAGTTTATTGTCAAATTAATGGATATAGTTAATTTTGATGCAAATAGAATTTCTCATGAGCAGCGAAAGCTCGCTTTAGGTAAGTAGTGAAAATAAAATTTAAAATGTAACTTAATTTTTTAAACTTTATTTGTATATGCAGAAGCAATAGTTCATTTATGGGGAATACAGGATTACCAGCAGAATTGTTTTTAAATTATGATTGCAGGTTATATTCTATAAATTTATATGAAGATTTAATGAAAAGGTTTTCAAAAGTAAATGAATATATATAATTTTTTTTTTTTTTTTGTATATCATCTAAACTTTTAATTTTGTTTAGAATTCTTTAAATGTTAATGGAACTTTGTATAGCATGCAAACATTTCTTTGGATGCCATTTTCACTCTAGTTTAAGGTTTAGAAGCTAGATGCAAAAGTTGCACTTATTTATTAAGATCTTGCAGATATTCTGCAACACCCAATCCCCCTACCCGTCAGCAATCATTGGAAACAAAATCCAAAAAAAGGGTAAACAAAAATTTGTTTTAAATTAATTTTTAGATTGTTATTTTCAAAACTTTTTTTTTAGTTGCTTAAAATTGAAGCAAAACCTCGGCCTGTTGAACAAGATATATTATCTAGTCTATATTCATATATAGCATTGGATAAATCTCGTGCATCTCATCCTGATGAAGAATTGATGAAAAAGCGAGCTACAGAATGTATTGTAATATCAAGCAAATCATTGAGGAAAGTAAATTTTTACAGGTAAATTTATTTATAAATTTAAAAAAAATTTTTAAATTTTATAAATTTAATTAAAAAATTATAAAATTAAATTACAGTTTGACTCACTGAAACCATTAATTCAGTCACTAGTTTCAGTGAATCCACAAGATTAAAGCATTTCAGTTTTTTTATTAGAAATTTTATTAGATGTGACAATCCCAAATCGAGATCGAGTTATATTTCTGTATGGCCAATCATGCAACCTCATTTAGATGCATTAGTAACAACTGCAGCGTGAGAAAATAATCCATTTTTATTAGAAAGAGTATCAGTAGGGATGCTTAGATTAGCAATTAGATTACTAAGTGGAGAAGATTTTGCTGATAAACTTCTTACACCTTTAATGCCATTCACATCCTTACCTTCAACTTGTACACCTCCTTTATCAAGACAAATAACATATGGACTTTTCCAGTTATTAAAAATTGGAGCTGCTAATATTCTTATAACCGAAGATTGAAAAATTATAATTAATTTATTAGAAAGTTCTGGAGCAGGAGTTTTGCAACCAAAACAATGTTGAAATAATTCAGATGTATCTCTATTAAATAAATCTAATGTAAGGTTTAAAAATAACTTAAAGAATTATTTGTAAATTTAATGAACTATTGAGTTACAGTTATTTTATTTTATAGGAATTAGTTTTGGATCCAAGGCCAACCAGTTCAATTCGCGAATGGGTGTTGGTATTTCCAACTGGCACCGAAGCTAAACTTCCAGTGACAGCTGATAATATAGTTTTGAACCGTGACTTTTTACTCCACGATCCAATATCTTTTGTAACGTGTTGCGAAAGCTTAGCCTGTTTAGTAAGAGATGTTGCTCATGTAACTCCATTTAATTTAGAATTGTGCATCAATTGTGTGAGAACATTTGCTGAAGCATGTTTTTGTTCACATCGATCAAACACATGTTTCTGCAGAAGAACCTGCAAATTATCAACAATGTCCTGTTCAGTTATTGAAACTAATGCACACTCTACACACTAAAACTGCTCAAGTCTTCAAGTAATGGGCTGAAGAAGAAAAAAAACAAACAAAATGCATATTTTCTTCGCTTTAGCTGAACAACAGTTCATTTAAAGGCACAATGTAAATAAATCAGGTTTAGGATGAATTACAGAAAACACAACACAATATCAAGGTCTGGTTGTATTTTCAATGAGTGACGTGCCTTTGGTAAAATATTATTTACTTTGAAAAATATAACTGAATATTCATGAAGGAAATAAATTTAACTAAAAATTTATATTTAATAGGGTTTTGGTGTTGCTGCAAAAAGTACTACAGACTGTAGGCATGCTGATCCAATGATAATTGTTTGTTTTCATAAAGCTGATATTGGCGGATATATATAATAAATGAAGATGCGCTACTCTAATTAAATTTTTTTATTTTGATGGATAAATTATAAAAATTTAAAATTTATTTTTAATTTTATAAAAACTGTTTATTAAACTTTTAAAAAAATGATTTATTTTATTTTATTTTATGTTACATATTATACCTATTCAAATTCAAAAATTTTTAATTAAAAATAGACCTTAGGTAGCAACAATTAAAATTGAAACCTTAAAGACCAAATCTAATGTGATAGTAAGTTTACAGAGGTTCTAACAAAGTTAAATTAAAGACTCCAATTTCTTTTATTTTACCTATTTTTTTAACAAACAACATACAATGACTTTTTAAAGATTTAAAATAAAATTTTATTTAAACTATATAAATATAATCATGTTTAAAATTATTTTTATTTTTTAAAACTACAATAAAAGCATGCAACAAATCAATAAAATCATAAATAACATAATATGTATTTTAAATATTTCTACTCCATTTTTTAGCTGCTACTGTAGTTGAAAAAACTTCATCATAATGAAATATACTTTGATTAATGTTTTTTTCAAGATGCAAATCTAAAGTTTCTTTAAAAATTTTATTACACAGTGCTGATTTGTTTTCGATTTTTAATTTTTTTAGATTTTTTAAATTATTTAAAATCATTTGAATATGATTATTTTGTATTTTACAATACGATATATCAAGAAACTGTAATCTTGTTAGTTGGGGAATTTTTTCAACTCCTTCTTTCGTAACCTTATTTCCCGCGATACTTAAGAGTCTACCGGGTCACGTGACCTGGTACTATTTTACATGTTAAATCCATTCATTGTTTGTGGCTTTATTTCTAAATATTTTTCAACGAAATTTGGCTGGTGGCTAGAACATGCTGCATATTTTATCGGTACAAAGAGTTTTTGCAAATATTTAAAAAATATACATAATTATTTATTAAAATAAGTACCTATTTTTGTCATTATTTAAAATATATATTATTTCTTTCAAAATAATTTTGCTTAGATAAATGCCGTGTACCGATAAAATATAACTTATGAATGATAAGATATTTGAATTTCAGAAAATAAAATGATAGTATTTTCTTTAAAAATACGAAGAGAAAATGCTCTTTTTTTAGTTATTTTCTACTGTAAGATAGCGCCGCACGTGTTAGTTGATCAAACATTATTTTTAAAGATATCCGAGGCATTCATATCAAAGACATCTTATTCTTCTAGGCATATAGCAGAGCAGGCGATGGCAGTGGCGCGGTGTTTGTATTTAAAAATTTTAAAAATAATAATAATGTACACATTTATACATAATCATTAATGTACATAATATCATTTATAGAAGGAAAAAGTGTGTTGGCCTCTCCAAACCGGTTTTAACATACTAATTTATACATTATTTTTTTAGGAAAAAATAGATTATCATGCAACCAAAAAATATAAAAATTAAGTTAGCAAATCTAACAAAAATTAAGGTACCAAATAAATAGTTATACAAAAAAAAAAATATTTTGCCAATAAATGTTATAAACAATAAACTTGTTAATTAACAAATAGAGTTTTGATCAACGGCATTAAATTTTTTAAAAATTCTTTTTTTATTTCATTGTTATAATAAATATGTAATTTTTGACATCATGCCAAAAGTTCTAGAATGGACCAGCTAAATGTTATAAACAATTAATTTTTTAATTAACAAATGGATTCTTGGGTGCCCGAGATTAAATTTTTGAAAAATTCTTTTAATGAAATATAAAATACAATAGGTGTAACCATTATAAATGATAATTACGGTTAAAAAAAATTTTTTTTCTTTAAATTACCAATATGGCCATCAGGAAACTTAAAATAAATGCTGACTTTTTTATTTTAAGTGAAAATTAATGGGTCATAAAATAAAAATTTTTGAATAAAACTTATTCAGCGTTTTTTTTTAATAGCATAAAGACCTTATTAACGAAAAAAAAAAATAATATCTCTTATAGGTCAATGGGAAATTTGAAAAGAAATTTTGTCCAAAAATGGAAAAAATTGGATCCTTAAAATTTTTGACTTTCTGCATTTAATAAAATTGAAATTCGCTATAGGAGTTAATTATCAAGATTTAATTAATTAGTTATAAAGAATTCTATTAATTAAATGCAGAAAGTCAAAAATTTTAAGGATTCAATTTTTTCCATTTTTTGACAAAATTTCTTTTGAGGTTTCCCATTGTCCTATATATCCTGTACATAGTAGTATAAGAGATATTAATTTTTTTTTTCGTCAATAAGGTCTTTATGCTATATTAAAAAAAACGCCGAATAAGTTTTATTCAAAAATTTTTATTTTTCGACCCATTAATTTTCACTTAAAACAAAAAAGTCAGCATTTTTAAGTTTCCTGATGTCCATATTGGTAATTTGAAGAAATTTTTTTAACCGTAATTATCATTTATAATGGTTACACCTATTGTATTTTATATTTCATTTTTATCAACAAAAACAATTATTGCTAAAATTAAACATTTTTCTCGAGCGGAGTAGGGTTTTTAAGAGTTCCGTATATGTATAGTACGGGCACCAATGGTGCACCAAAGGCAAAATCTTTCAGTTCATTTTTCTTGGGTCCTGTTTATCTTAAGACGTGTAAAGACTCATTGGATGCGGAAATTTATAAGCTTTATTTGATCTTGATGATTTTTTTTCCCTATATCATTGACGGCAATGACGGCATTGACGGCAATATCTCAATTTCTAGACTGTCAAAAAAGCCAAAAATTACGGTTTTCGGAGTTTTGAACCTCAAAATGAGTTCAAAAATAAAATAAAAAAATTTTTTATTAGTGTATTTTTTTAAAAAGAAAATTTTGATACCAACCACGCCCCAATCGGATGATTCGTCCCGGAGATATTAATTTTTAGTGAAAAACACGTTTCAACCCCCCAGGGATAACGCAAGGGGGGTGGGGGGGGGGTGCCGACCATTGGAATCTTATTTTTTATCATAAATCATCAAATTTTGCCCAAAAAATGCGAAAAATATGCTGGGGCCGGAAACCATACCTTATTCCGCAGTAGTCTTTCAAGCAATTAAAGCAATCTGCTTCAATTTTAAAGCAATTTGCTTTAATTTTTAAGCTATTGCTTGAAATTTCAAGCAAATGCTAGAAAATTAAAGCAAGAAATATAACGGCTTGAAATTTCTAGAAAGTTGCTTGAAAATTGAAATATTTATTTAAGTCAACTAAAGAAAAGTTTTTTAAAAAAGTTAAACCCTTTTTTAAAACTTTTATTTGAAAAAAAAAAAAATAATAATAGGATTGAGCGAATTAAAAAATATTGAATTCTATTTAAATGAAATTCCGAACAAAATATTCTGCAGACTTTAAAAAAAAAGTTTGCGTTCCATATTAGTTCCAGAAAGTACGTATCTCCCGGTCGTGGTGCGATTCTAAAATACGCTTGTTTTTTTGCCACTGGCGAAGAAAAATTATTAATGCTTGGCACCCCGCAGACTTTTTACTTATTTAAAAATATTTTTAAATATTCAAAAGAAAAAATTAAAGCATCATGAAGGTAAAAACAGGTAAAAATCAAAAATATATAGAAATAATAGAAAGTTCATTTTTTCCAGTGTTGCCAGTTCTACCAAAGAACTCTTATGTACTTTGGTACATAGTTGTTATAAGTTCTATTGTTTTTTTAAAACCGGTTTAAATAATGCATATATAAATATATTCTGATTCCCTAAGCCCGTATCATTACAAGTCCCTTAACCCAGATTTTTTTAAATCCCTAAATCGAAATGGTTCAATAATTAAGTATTATATCTAAGAAATCGAGTAAAAACGTTCAGAGTAAAAAATATGCCCACCACTCTCCGTTCATGCCAATGGGCCTTCTGGGCTTAGAAACGTGGCCTAATGTTATGAAATACTAAAATAGGGTTTATTGTTAATTTTCAATATTACGCGAAAACCTCACTAGTTAACCGAAACGATCCTCATTGGTCTCATTTTTTGGTAAAAGTGCAATCTTTTGAAGCCCCGTTAATCGCAGTTATATATCGGGAATTCTCTTATCAACCAAGTAACCAAATGATAATTTTCACTAAATTTTAAAAATATTTAATAATTTAACAAAAAAGAGGTACGGTAAAGGCCAGAACGGTGAAGGGTTTTTTGTAGAAAAATTAACTTAATTCATAGACAAATAAACATAAAAACTTTTCCGTTTGGAAACTTATACATTTGTATGATTGAAACTTGCGAAATTTTTCCGGAGTTCTAATTAAGGGGGTACATTAAAGTTTTTTTTTTGTCCCTTTGTGATTTTTGAACTTGAACGAATTTTTTTCCCCCTTTATTTAACGAGCATTTAAAGCGCTCTTGATAGGAGAATTTTTTTGGTTCCTCAATGAGGAACCATTGTGATAGGTCAAATTTCGATTTTTGATTTTTTGGTATATAAGCACGTTATGAGACCCAAGGAAGCTAAAAAACCGGTTTTTAAAAAAAGTCTGTATGTGTGTGTGTGTGTATGTAATCGGTGATATTTTACAAACATTATGGAGTTAAGACCTAATTTTTTTTTCAAAATTTTTTTCACAAAAAAATACAAAAAATACCAAATTTGTTTTCTTTTTGGACGTAGTACCTAATTTATTTCTATGAGAGTACTAGTTTTAGAAAGTTCGTTTATATACGTTTATATGTAGTAATTTTTTGGATCTGACACCGAATTTTGAAAAAATTTTTTTCTCATAATTAAAAAAACAAAAAAATTAAAAAAACTGAATACATTAAATACATATAAAAAAACTGAAATATTTTTTTTTTTTGGTGTAATACCTCATTTAATTCCATGAAAGTACTGATATCTGAAAATATTGTAACCAGTGATGAAAAATTTTTTCATCAAAAAATCTCAAACTACTTTTCTTTTTTTTTAATTTTGAGGTAATACCTAATTTATTTCCATGAAAGTACTTATATTTGAAAGTATGATTTTTACTCGATATCACGAATCTGATAATTAATTTTTTAAAAATTTTTTTCCCAAAAATTTCTTCACAAAAAAATACAAAAAATACCAATTTTTTTTTTCTTTTTGGATGCTGTACCTAATTTATTTCTATGAGATTACTAGTTTTAGTCAGTTCGTTTATAGTAATTTTTTGGATCTGATACCGAATATTTCCAAAATTTATTTCTCAAAATTAAAAAAGTTTTTTTTAAACTGCAATATTTTTTTTTTGGTGTAATACTTCATTTAATTCCATGAAAGTACTATCTTGAATAATTATTATCCAATGAATTACGTTAGATTTTATTTAAAAAAAATAGATTTAGTTAAATTCAATACATAAATTTTCTTTTAACTTTTAAAAGTTAATAGAAATGAGTGTATGATTGCATGGTTGTAATCGTTGATATCTGTAGCATATTGAAGTATTTAGCTCATTGTTTGAGGAACCTTAGTGCCAGCTAGTTGGCAGGGTATTTTTATATGTTTAAGTGTTATCATTTATGTGATTAAATGGTTTTAAAAATGTTTTTATGTAGAGAAATCAAATTTAATATAATAAAATGGCTTTTTACGGAAAAGTTTGGTAAAAGACACACCTTCTCACCCTTGTAAAATAATCAGTAAAAGTAAGTTTAATTAAATTTGTTTCAGGTAAAATTTTGATTTCTGATTTTATTGTATATAAGCACGCTTTCACGCAGAAAGCTGAAAACCTGGTTTTTAAAAAAAGCCTGTGTGTGTGTGTGTATGTATGACTGTAACCGGTGATATTTCACAACCATTATGACATTAAAATTGATTAGAAATTATTAATCTGAATTGGAGCTTAACTTTATGATTTTATAAATTTTGGCGAACGGAGCGTTATTTTGGCGGTTGTCACGTGAATATAAAATGAAAGTAGTTTTGTCTCTCTCTCTCTTTCTGTAAGTATGCGCCAGCGTGATCATGGACTAGAGCATGTGTCGCATGAAGCTTCGTCTGCTTCGTGTAGGCTTCTGCAGTAGTGCACGTGAAAAATTCATTTTTTTAAGTTATGCTTTTGTGTATATACTAAATAAATAAAATTATAAGAGTAAAGAAAATAATTTTAATTTCTTCTTATAAAAACAGTAGTGGTTTTTATAAAAAAAATTTTTACAGTTTCAAAGATCATAGTATTTTGGAGTAATTTATATATTTATCTTATATTTTTAACTAACCTATAAGTTGTGAAAGCTACTGGTATTGTGCCTCAGTTTTGAGCAATATTCATTTTTATTGATAATGTCAATTAATTTGAACTAAATTAGCAGACAAATATTCAAGTAATTGAAAATTGCTTAAGTATTTTGTATGTTTTGTAAAACGATTGTTCTGAAATATCCAATGATAATAGTGTTCAAAAGCAGCAATATTAAAAAGGATAAATCAGCATGTTAATGTTCTGATGAAGATAATTTAGAAAAAATTTCTCGAATTGTCCATAATTCTGTAGATTCTATTATTAGTAGTGAAACCTACAAGTGATATCCCAACATTACTAATCACTAACACTGACAAAGAAAAGCGATTAAATTCTCAATTGATGCTTTAAGAGAAAGCACTTAAACAACAAAAGCCTAGTTCATTTGTACTTCTAGTAGTCAAATAGATAAAGATATTTCCTGTAACAAAATAATACAAGATTCAATAAGCAAGAGAAGTGCCATAATGACAACGGGTTATAATTCAGATTCAGTTGAAGTTAAATCACGATGGAGATGACCGAGTGAACTAGAAACGAGTAATTCAGCTAATTGGACAACTTTGTTTTTCAAATCCAACCTTTATCTTGCCCCATTTTAACAGTTCAAAATAATTTAATTGATGTTCCTAATGCTGTAAATACTGAATCATCTGCAAACTTTACTGCCTTCTCTCGTCATAAGCTGGAAGAAAATAAAGAAGTTGTAGTTAATTCAAAAGCACAAAAAAAGTAAGTTAATATATTTTCACGAGTATTCATTATTAAAAAATTTTAATCAATTATTTTTTATGTTCATATTTTAGAAATAAAGCAAGTGAAAAAACTGCAGTTGATCTGGTCAAACTTAAATCTCGAGCTGCATTAAATTTTTCATTTGTAAATTTAAGAAGAGCATGGAAGTCTCGTGAAGTGAAAAAACTAAAAATAATGATAATCGTGTGATACCTCCATAAGTTTAGCACTATTATTACGCTATCTTAATACTATTGCCAGTTTTAAATCAAGACGCTCAGAAAATATTGACACTCCAAGACCATGAGCATGCTCTTTTAAAGTACTTGAAATGACCAGAAGATGAAACAGCTTCAGTTGATCTCAGAAAAGCTGCTGTCAAATGACAATTCTGGTAATTAATTTCAGGTAAATCTAAACAACGAGAAGAAAGCAAAAGTATCGTTCAAAGTTTAGGAGGTTCATCCATAGGATCTGGGTTAGGTTCAAATATATTTGGACCAGCAACAACAAAACCTCCCACCACCTCTAGCAAAAAAAATTGGTACAAATAATACTTTTTTAAATATTTTGTAAAAATTAAAATTTTAATTTTTAAATAAATTTAGGTACATTCAGTAAGAGCACCAGGGAATATAGGACTCATCCATCGGTAGCTCCACCTCAAGTACCAATTCATTATGCCTCAAATTATCCTATTGGATATCCAAGATAAGAAAGAGGGCCTGGTTACATTACAGTCCCATAAAATATTATAAACAATAGTAGTTAGTCAGATTTATAAATCTTTTTTTTTTTATTCCAAAATTAAAAAATTTTTAAAAAATTTTTTAGTTCGGAAAGAAGTATTTTGCTTTGAATAGCCATTAATAATTTTTACTAAATGGATGCTTCAAAATTGAAGTATCAAAATTATGATGATTGGCAGTGCAAGCTGAATACTTCTTTACGAACCAAAAATTTTTTAAATATTTTTTAATTTTTAAAATAGAAAAGAAGTATTATAAATCTTGAATAAAATATAAATAATAGTAGTAATTGATAAAATTTATAAAATTTTTTTTTTATTTTAAAAATTATTAAATGTTAAAAAAATTTGTTGGTTTGTAAAGTAGTATTTTGCTTCAAATGACCATTATCAATTTTCCTAAATCAATTCTCGAAAATTGAAGCATCGAGTCAGGAAAAGCTGTATCATCATAGCTTTTCTGACTCAATACCTCAATTTTGGAGCATTTATTTAGGAAAAATTGATAATTGCCATTTGCCAAATATTTCTTTGAAATAATTTGAAATTGACACGATGGCTAGATTAATCGCCATCTTCAATATAAACTAAATTTAATATATTATAAATTTAACAGTAAACTATTTCTACTGTATAAATTTATATAATATTAAACAAACCAATAATTGCTTGATTGGACAAATTACTAGTAATTAGGAGAAATTTATTTTGCTATTTAAAATATTCAGACTGCTTTTCACATCAAATAAATATTTAGGCTTTAAATCATATTATTTAAGTTCAAAACTAAATGCTTATGCAATTATTTGTTTGTTATGGGCATATAAAAATTTCTGTAAGACCAATACTCAAACATATTAGCCAAATTAAATTAAGTAAGACCTAAAATTAAAATGATAAGCAAAAATAATATATGATTTGCTATTTACTAGAGTAAAATTGGTTTATTAATTGCTCAAATTACTATAACGGCTTTAAAGAAAAAACAGTATTTATTAACAAAATCAATTTTTGGCATCAATATACATTGTACAAGTCCAAAATCCAGTTTCTGTGAAATAATTTTATGATTTTATTTATAATATTACAGTAAGACCAAAAAAAAAAATACATTTTTTGGCATGCTATAAATGAAAAAAATGTTATAAGACGAAATTTTTTTACTAATATTTCGCCTACATAATTTATTGCAATATTTAATATTTCTGTAATAACAGTATAGTACTTGCAATTAGATATATTGGCCAAAAATTAAATTAAATAAGATTGGAATTAAAATAAAGACAATTTTTCTGCTATTTACTAGAATAAAATTGACTTTTAATTTGTCAAATTGGTGTTTCAGCTTAAAATTTTTTGGTCTTAATTTTATCTTGTACAAAAGCAATGTTATATGCAATAAAATACTGATTACAGGTCTGATTATATAATATTACTGTAAGACCAAAAAATTTATTCATATTTTGGCATGCTAATAATGTTAACATGTTGTAAGACGAAATTTTTGAACACATATTTCGCCTACATAATTTGTCAAAATTAAATTTCACACGATATAAATTATTTATTCATGTGTATCAAAAAAGCTGTTATCAAACTCAATTTACCATCGAAATATTTACATATATTAAAAATTATCCATAAATGCAGGAAATATCATGATAAGAAAACTCGTATTATTTTTGAAAAAAAAATATTTTTATTTTTGACCACGAAACTGAGTGGCGCAAAAGTCACTTTCAAAAAAGTCACGTGACCCGGAAGACCCTTAAACTTATTAATTTTGTTAAAAATATTAATTGACTTAAAATACGATCTGCTACTTCATCGCGGCAATAATATTTAAAGTATTCAATGTTTTCCAAATATTTTATATTGAATTCCCCTGCTTTTGTTAACATATATTTGTTGGATTGAATTGACAGCTCTTTTAAATTTTTCAATTTATTAAATGATACAATGCAACAATCAGTTAAATTATCCATACAAATATACATAGAATTTAAATTTAACAAATTAATAGGAATATTATTAAAATTTTATATCCTGACTTTTAAATATTTAATACATGAAGGTAAACTAAGTAAAAAATTTTCATCTACATATGTGAATTGAATATTCAATGATTCAATTTTTGTTGTACTTAATAAATTTTTTAGTTTTAAAATCATTTCTTGATCATTAAATTCAAAGAAACTAAGATTCAAATTTAATTCAACTAAATTTATAAGTTGATTTTCATATAAAGCTTTTAGTAATTTTTCTTTATTTAAATTACAATTATTTATTTTAATTTTTTTAATATTTTTTGCGTTGGAAATCAATTTTATAAATGAATTTTCGTTTTGTAATTCAACATCTTCAAGCATAATATTTTCCAAAATTTTGTTATTTAATTTTGAAAAGCAAATTGTATTTTCACTAATTACCATGTCAAATAAATGTATTGATTCTAGACAATTTACATTTTCAAACAAAATACTTAAAAGTTTATCGTCAATTAGTTTGCAATCTCCAAAACAATCCCTTATGCTTAAAGTTTTTATTTTAGTAATACAAGTATATAAGGTTTCTATTAAATTATAACTATTTAACTGCATACCGCAGAATAAATCAAATTTCAAATTGCGAACATAGTTAGAACATCGTTTAAACGTTTCTAGGAATATAGTATTGTTTTTTATTTTACTGTTTTTTTCTTGAAAGCCTAAGCTTAGAAAAGAATTTGATGATATTTCAAAGGTTTTAAAATCACACCACATTTGTTCAAATACACACCACCTTTTACTAACTTTTTCACAGATAATCGTATCTCGAGGATTTAAGTATTTAAACATTTGTAGTAGACAGTCGTCATTTAAATCTTCTATAGTTACTTGATGATACATTGTCTTATTATTTTAGGGTTAGTTCTGAAAAAATTGGATAATATTTTAGATTATTAAAAAAAATAGAAAAATTTAATTTTACCTTTATTAGTATTATTTTTTATTTATAAAATACTTTTTATTATTATAATTTAAGTATTTTTCAAATATTTTTTATTATAAATTTAAAAATATTTAATATTACAAATTTTTTGAAAATTAAAAATTATCGTTATTTTACTGAATAATCTGAAGTTATACTATTACTGTTTTTAGTTAAAAAATAAAAATTGCATAGGTACTTCTTTTGTTTAAAATTTTAAAAAAGGAGGGCAAGTTTGTTAAATTTAAGAAACTACGTATTTTATCCAATAGATCTATAGTTCTTTGTGCCATCAGTTTTTGAATCAATGCCTCGGAGCACTGGACTGCTTCTTTGTATTTTCTAGTAACGGTCAGTCTTACAAGTAATGAATGTATGCATAAATTTCTGGTAAAAATGATAGAGCTAAACTTCTAAACCTTTGGATAGTTGCTTGAGTACCTTTCATATCCATAGGTTCTTCTACCCATTATAAAATAGCTTCTCTTTCTAATGTCGATTTCATATAAAACTGTCCAATGATTCCTCACAGTTCAATAGGATTTAGTTTACGCCTTGTATTGGACAATGCTCTCAAAGCGGGTAAAAAAAACCTTTATTCCTTTATTTGGCGGCTTTTTCTATTTGTCTAATGTGTTCTCGAAGCTCATGGATTGTAAAAACTTGTCTATCCTTTTTATCTCTAATATCAGTATCACCATTTGCTGCTTCTGGATTAGTTATTTTCACCTCCATAGCTTCAATATTTTTGCCTTGGACATTCATATTTTAATTTTATTAGCAATCTAAAATTTAAAAAAGTACATCTATGAAATATTTAAAAATAAAAATTAAATTTTAAAACGCTTCTTTTTATTGTGAATATGTGAAATACAGGTTAATTATAAAAAATGTATTGCTTGAAATTGAAAACAATAATATACTGATTACTGAAGCAAATTTTCTGATGATATTTTTTAATTCGGAAAATATTAAATTACTTTTGATTTTATCAAAACAAAATGATTGTTTAATAAAAAATATTGAATATTAAAATGCAGGGATAGCTATTCTGCACCATCTTACTTTGTACTTTTCAAGGGATAGGTTACTGTTCTAAATACGCTTCTGCTATTTTCATTTTTATTAACACCATGGAACTGACTTCCTTAGGAGCATTTAATTTTTGGTTTAAATGGCCAATGCTTTAAGTCATTTTGTATCTTAGGGTCATCATAGCGTCGACCAACTTATATTATTTTATTGCTGTCTGTTTCATCATATCAAATTTGTTTCATCATATTAAAATCAAAGTTTAATCTATTACGTACATTTGCCCAAGGAGTAAACAATAAATTGATTTCATGGATTAACGTTGATATATCTCTTCAAAAATAATAAACTATTTTCACAGAAGATTATTCATTACTTGATTAGGTGATGTATACAATTTTTAATAAGACATGTTATTTTTAAATAATTACACTAGCGAGTCACCAATTATGATCCAGTAAATTCTTGAAATAAATTTTACATGCATACACTGGTATAGCAATTGGTTCTTCATAAATGCTCTAATTAAAATAAATATTTTTATTACTTCCAAAATGTTAATTTAATAAATATCTGAAAATTATCAACATTGCAATTTTAATTACAATAAAATAATTTAATCTTTATCAAAGAAAATAAAAATAATAAGAGAAAATTGGTCATGCACATATGCACTTACATTTTTAACAGCAGACATTTAAAAAAATGCTTTTCACATAAACAAAAACTTCTAGAAATTTATAATATCACACAATTTATAAACTAATTTTACGTAATATTTAAAATAAATTAGTTTATTAAAAAAACTCAATTTTTATATCGACTCCGATTTTATAATGAAAGCTATATATTTATTTACATCATAGTAGCGACATCTTTTATAATATTATTTATGAATTTCCAAATTTCCATATAACTGCTTTGATTTAAAAAACACTGTTATTTATAACACTTTTCTCCGAATTATAATATATCATATTAATACTCAATTTTATATTTATATTATTACCGAAACTGTAAACATTTCTGCATAACCTTTTAAAACATGCATTATTGTTTTTATTTAGTCGCGTGAATTTGTCGCTAATAAATTTTATCTTCAATATCTTCAATGGAATTTATTATCTTCATTTTTAAATTTGGAAATAATTAACATTTTTGTAAATGATAAAATAAATCAATAAATTAATCTTTTTTAACTTTTATTTGGATTTTTATGATTTTAACATTATCTTTTACATTTCTAATAAATTATTTTTCTCAATTTTTATTTTATCGCAAAAATAAGGTTTTTTTCTCGCAACTGAAAAGACCAAATTAAAAATTATTATTGCCAATCGAAAGAGCACCCCAAAAAACCCCCTAATTACCATCCACATTAATTTCCTATATCAAATTACGGATTTATTATTCCGTTTCGGTCTCGAGTGAACGCCCTGTAAAAGAATATTACAGTATAAGATGCCTAACTGAATATATGAAAACTCATTCGAGTATTTCATCATCCTATTATAAAATTTCACAGTACAGAACCAAAAAAAGTAATTTATTTTGAGGAACGAAAGGGTTCTGGTCTGAAATGCGCAGTACCAAAGGACAGTAATCAGTAACTGTATCCAGATGCTATATTAAATTTTTGAGATAAATCTAGAAAATAAAAATAATAATGGTTTATGAAAATTGTGGAAAAAGATCATTATATGCAATCGACATCTTGTGCCGTTTCTGCATCAGCACGTAATTATCTTTTATAATAAAAATGTCTGATAGACATTTTGTATTGTAGCCAACGTAACTATGTCTGTAAGTTATATAATAACACCGTGTACACCAATAAATTTCTATAAAACATGATTATCATAAAAGACAAATATATGCTAGTTCAATTCTGTTATAATTTAGATTTACAATCATAACTCCTTAATAAGAAACACCCTGGTATATGAGCATTTATACAAAAACTGCTTGTATCTTAGCTAGTTCATTCTATTTTTTTAATTTTTTGTAGATGCACACTAGAGTGGACCTATTTTTGGACTTTGTGGAAAAACTTTGCTCCCCGGGGTTTTTTGTGAAGTTTTAGTCATAAAAAGTTCCCAGTTCCAAGGATTTTGCTTTAGCCCTGCAAAAACACGTGCCTGTAACCACATCAATTTTCCCATTTAAATAACATGGGAATTTTGAGTTTTTAGCTACACAAATTTTCACAAAAGCCAAAAAGCGTTTTAAAATGCTAATTTTTACTGGAAAACATACTTTTATATGTTGTAAAGACATACAAACCGCCCTGCATTCATTTCAAAGGGAATTTTAGGGCTAGAAATGCAAATTTACATTTTTGCTTAATCTTATAAAACAGGGTTTTTCGGTAATTCTCGATAAAATGCTACAACCTCAAAAATTAACCAAAACACTTCTGGTTGGTTCACTTTTTTTGGTATAAGTGTCACCTTTCAAACGACGTAAGCCGTATATTTTAATCACTGTTTCTCTTAGCGCTATAGTCAATTAACCTACTGGTAATTTTTGACCCGAAATGACCAATTTTTAAATTTATTTAAATTGCTGCCAAAATTGTAAATTTTGACGAAATTGAGTTTTAAAGGCCTTAATAATTTTTTACAAGCTTCAAGTTTCCAAAAATTTTTTACTCGTCTCTTTTCTTTAATTAGTTTTTAAGATATTACTTTTCAAAGATAATGATAAAAATTGACTTGTTTTGAAAACCCTGAAATTGGGACTCGGTAAATTTGCGTTTCTAGCCCAAAAATTCCCTTTGGAATGAATGCAGGGCGGTTTGTATGTCTTTACAACATATAAAAGTAAATTTTCCAGTAAAAATTAGCATTTTAAAACGCTTTTTGGCTTTTGTGAAAATTTATATAGCTAAAAACTCAAAATTCCCATGTTATTTAAATGGGAAAATTGATGTGGTTACAGGCACGTGTTTTTGCAGGGCTAAAGCAAAATCCTTGGAACTGGGAACTTTTTATGACTAAAACTTCACCAAAAAACCCGGGGAGCAAAGTTTTTTCACAAAGTCCAAAAATAGGTCCACTCTAATGCACACCTATTGTTTTAATTATTAAAGTATTAAAAAGTCCAAAAAAGGTTCTATCTTTTTTAGCCTTTTTACACTCTTTGTCACAAGATTTTAAATAAAAAAAAAACAACAAAAGACCATAATTTAAAATAAAAAAAAAATTCATTTATAAATATAATTTTAAATATATTTTTGTTTATTTTCTTTACAAAATTTAATGAAATAACGCTGAATAGAATGAATGCCCAACTAGTTAATAAATAATTGTTCAAGAAAATTTATTTATTAAGGTTTCAGTAGCTACATTTGCGCGATTGATGAACCACCCACAATGTAAGCTTGAAAACATAAATTTTCTTTGAGAGAAGCAAATTAATAATTGAAAAAGGGTTGAATATTTTTTTTCATCAAGATTTCTTTTTTCAACTTATCCTTATCATTGTTTGATAAAATAGCAATTGGAATATTATTCATGATAATAAAAGAAATAAAGAATACTTTGCAAGATCTGTCCTTTAGCGATGTTTAGAGTTTTATCACAGTACACGTCATAGATACTGTATAGTATTATATAATTATAATATGTAGAAACGCATAAGCAAATAAAGAATATACAAGAGAATAGAAAGAATAACTTTAAACTATAGTAAAAAATTATTCTCGCATATGAAATGACTAGGGAATGTTATAAAAGAAGAATGCATAACGGTATAATCAGTAAAGTATAAAAATATGTAATAAATATAAATTGAAAGTATTTAATGTATTGAGTAACAAAATTTTATAACCTTATTTAGTATTTAAAATTTGTACATTCGTTTATTGTTAACTCTGAATTCGTTTTAAAGAAATAAATTATCTATTTAGAATAATTTCTATTGCCATTTTTAAGAGACATAAGAAACTGTAACTCTCTCTTTCTATCATATATTAGTGTACAAGCGAGAACCTTGACATAATCCAAATTCTTGAAAGATATTGTGCCTTCATACTTCTGTACGAATTTTATTATTTTCTGATATACTTGCTGGATGGTTTTGTAGGTTTTATTTTATGATATAAGAGAGAGAGTATAAAATTATAGCAAATTATAGATATTTTATCAAGAGACAAAATATTAGTTTGACTTTGCATACAGTTGTATGCACGAGCGAGAGTAGGGTGCGGTTTAAGAAACATTACCTCCTGTGTTCAATATATAATTTTTCTTTCAAAGCGAAAAAAAGATCGCTAGAAAGTAAGAAAGTAGATATATTTTCGCAGCTTGTAATAAAAAATATTTTTCATTTTATGATTTAAATATGGTGCAATTTCTGCTCACAAATCTGTACTTGAAAGTCGTAATGACCATCAGTTATGACAGAGTAAGTATAAACACTTATATAATAATGTAGCATATGCTCCATTTATTTTTTTCCGATTTTAAATTAAATATTTTATTATATTAAAAAAAAAAAACAGAATCTTGTTTCAGTCTCGAGCCGTAGACGTCTCTATTACAAAGTTAACACCGCTCCCGCTGCGTTATCGTTGAACATGCGTTAAAATCGAATTATTATTTTTTCTTTTTGCATCAAGTGAATATTGAAAAGCAAATACATGTAAAATATCTTGGGCAAATAAACGTAATTTCTACCCTAGGAAGACGGTTCTTTTGGAAATTATATGTAAAACAATGTGTTAAATTACAGGACAAAATATGGGGTTCTACTTTAACATGCTGCCTGCACTCGCTCCTGTATCTAACTACAAAGTCAAAACCAGTATTTTGCCCTTGTTTAAAAAATTGCTGTTTGTAGCATTACATAGCTTTGGTTCACTAGATCCCACCCGTGCATTTACTTTACCAGTGTCCCTAAGGTATAATTTCATTCCTATATTATGCTCCTGCTTATTAAAATTTTGGAGGTCTATTTATTTATTTAATATTTTTAAATTTTTAAATTTTCGTTACAATTTTTATCGGCAAATTTCATTTTCGTTTCTTTTTTTTTCTTAATTAAAGCCCTTTCGTTAGTTTGGTTTTTCTATACATACAAATTAAAAATTTTTTTAAAACATTTCGGCAAGCAAAAATTTGTAAATTTAGACCTTTCGGTATTTTTTTTTGTTGAAAAAAGTTATTCGCTGTTGGGCTGTTACTAAAATATTATTTCGTTAATAATTTTTTTGAGTCAAAAAAATGCAGAATTTTTTTTTTGTTGCTTTGAAATTCGGCATTTTTTTTTTCACTATTAATTATTTCTTTTAAATACACCTTCTATAGTAGTATTTTAAGTATCAAGGGCGTAAAAGTTTCGGCACTAGCGTGAGCACTAGCACGAGTGCTCGGCGAAGCCGGGCACGAGTGATTTGTGTTCACGCTCGTGTCTAAAGTATTTCGCCCATGGTGCTTACACTATTTTTTGCCCCCCTAGGCGTAGAACGAGTTCAGAAAATTCTTTACGCACAAGTTTTACGCCCGGGAGGGCAAAAATTAGTTTTTTCGTTATTTTAGCCCGCACCCCTTATTTTAATTTAATTTATAGGAATCTTTAATTTCTTTCTGAATCAACCAATTCATCTTTAATATAAAAAAACTTAAACCGAAATGTTTTTTTCGAGAAAAAGTTAATGTTTTATTGTAACAATATTTATGTATAAATAATAAATTATTTTTTATCAAAATTTCTAAGATTTCTAAGCAAACTTTTTTTTTGTAAATGAATATCTAATGCAGAAAAATATAGTAAAAATATTTATTTATAAGTTATAAGAGGTACCTATAAAAGCGTAGACTACATTTCTCATTCCGATAAACTTTTCGGTTGTCCTTCTCTCAAAATCTTTTCTTGTCTCTTTCTAAATATTTTATCCAAACATGGCACTATAAAGAGATATTATTTTACAGCTGAGAATATTAGCAAATAATTACACATATAAATAATAAATAAAAAGGTGCAAACAAAAAATTTCTGATGATATGTTAGTTGCTTTTCATATAAAAATCTTTAGTTACCAAATTTTATATACCTAATTTAAAATACTCCAAATCACGATTTTGGTTGTATCGTTTGTGGCCGCCACCAGATTTCGTCTACTATAGGTTTTTTGTGTCGCTGAACACGAAAATCGGGGTCTTTTATATGAGAAATTGGGGCTTGACCCTTAAATTAGCCAAAACTACCCTTACAAGGGGTGCTTTCGCTATATTCGTTCTAGCCTTTTGAGATTTGGTCTAATATGGTTTTTTTAGTCGCTGATCACAATCACCGGTTTCTTATTAATTAAAAATTGGAGGATCACCATTAAATTAGCAAAAATCAGCCCTTAAAGGGTTTTTTTTTTTTGAAGCATAATAAAAATTTTGTTTCATAAAAAATTTTTTTTTTTAAATTATGAATAATTTATTTATACTTTTCAAACCTTTTAGGAGTAGTTTTGGCAAATTTAAGGGTTAAGACCTCATTTTTAATTGAAAAGTTTACGATTTTCGAGATCAGTGACCCAAAATACCCAATTAGACCAAATCTTATAGGGCTAGAGCGAAAGTAGCGAAAATACCCCTTTTAGAGGTAATTTAGATTAATTTAACCAGTTCACGGTACGGCGCAGCATTTTTTGGCCTGCATTCATCGACGGGCGGTCGCCCCTCAGCGAAGTGAGGACGCCCGGAAAAGGTATGCTCAGCGGTATCGGGCTCGCCCGGGCAATGCAAGCATTCCGGAGATGCCACCTCGCTCTACTTGAAAAGCATATCGCGGAAATAACCGTGACCAGTTAGGAACTGTGTGAGGTAGAACTCTTTCTCCCCATAATCACGGTTCATACAGCTATCCGAATCGATGATAAGGCGGTGCGTCCAACGTCCCCTCGGGTCACTATAACCACCTATACTGCCAATATTCCATTGTGCGGGAGCGAGCGCGAACGAAAGCTACGTGGCGCTCTTCATCCTCACAGTTATAGATCGCCTGCCTTTACAAGGCAAGCAGATCGATGAGAATCACCCAAGCCACTACCTGGATCGCTGGCTCTGATACAGTCTTGTACGAAGAAAAAGCGATTCGTAGTGCCCCCTGCCTCTGTACTGCCTTTAGTATCTTGCAGTACTTTTTTATGCAGACATTGTCCGTTCACACCTCTGTCCCGTAGAGCTAGATGGAGTTGACTGTCGTCATCAACAGCCTCCTCTTCCCTGATCTGGGACCGCCGATTTTCGTCATCAGCCACGGGCGGGACTTTTTCACCCGGCCAGCCTTTTCACAGGCCTTCTGGAATTGTCTATTGTAGGTCAACTCAACTTGTTATCCAAGAAAACCCCCAAATATTTGACCACCAATGGTTTGGTCTGGATCATAAGGGGATTACCTCCGTCATCAAAGCTGACGCCGAATATGGTATCAACCCTTCTCAGGGTCAGAAGGACAATCTGCGTTTTCGGAACTGCCAGTCTGAGTCCGTGATCCGACATCCAGCTATTGATTAGGCGCATGACCTTATCCAAGTTATTCTGCTGGTCAACTGTCTTTCGAGCTGTTATGGTTAGAGCAATATCATCCGCGTATCCGATCATGGAGCATCCATCCGGAAGCTCAATTTTTAGCAAGCCGTCGTAAAAGGCATTCCACAGATCAGGGGCCAGAACTGAACCCTGCGCTTTGCCTGCGTAAATACTTTACCTCTTGTGCCATCGAGCGTGTCCCAGCGCAGGTATCGGTCCCGAAGGTAATCTCTGAGTATATTTCTCAGATACTCTGGAACTCTGAATACCTGCTCGAGGGAGTGCAACATATCGTCCCACTTAGCCAAGTTAAATGCGTTTTTCACATCCAACTTACACGACCCACTTAGAAATTAATTATGTTACAAAATACCAAAAATCTACATTTAGAAATTAAATATGGCACTAAACACCAAAAATCTAAACAAAAACTAAGTATTGAGTTTAATTAAAAATTTTCAAAATTTATCAAAGATCATCAAAATTTGTTATTAAAATAGGAAGTACCTCAGATAAAAAAAAGGTATCATAGTAAAGATACATCAGTGTCACAAAAAAATAAGATGTGCTACATAAAAATGTTCATTAAAAAAGCTTTAGATACATCGCGAATCACAGGCACGCTAAAATATAATCTTCAATGATTAATATATAAAAGATATAGACATAGATATAGATTTATATGTGCAATTATTTGAATTGTAGATTTTAATTCATGCAAGGCCCAAATAGCTAATTAAGTAATGCAATTGTAAATTATATTTTTTAAGTTCTTTTTCGAAAAAAAAAGCCGAAAAATTTTGCAGGTTAAATATTCTTTTGAAATAAATATAAAATATTGTTGGAGAATAGTTTATAATTATTTATAAAAATTAACTAGCAACTATATTATCCATAAAAACTAGTTCTCTTGTATAACTTTGTTAGCTATTTGGGCACTTTCATGAATTAATTAATAAAAAAAAAAAAAAAAAACTATAGTTAAGCTTCTAACATTTAATGTATAGCAGACTACATACAGAACAAGTTTTAACTTTTTTTTTAGTAGTTTCCATGAGTATCAGGTTATTTTTATAGAAACGCCGCATTAAGTAAATTTTTTTTTAAAAAGATAGTAGTTCTGAAGCATTTTTCGCGTCATACCGCTCGGTATACTGTGTAACACTTATCTTTTTTTCTCATACCAAGTGAAAAGAATAGAGAATCAAGCCCCCGAGAAGTCCCGTGAGCACTAAGGTACTATAATCGCATTCGATGAAATATAGATTTATATTACGAATTTCGAAAATAGTTTTTCAATAAAACGGGACACTATTCGCAACAACTTTATTCTAAATTATTCCGAATTATTCCAAGTCCCAAAATTGAAATTATTTTAAGTTTAATTTGACTCATCCCCCCACCCATCATGGATTTTCAAATTTCCAGGGTACTATCTCCCTGTAAAGACAGTCATTTTAATTCACCCGTTTCAATATTACGGGAGTGATTTTTTAATATTTATTTTTTATTTTTTACGACCTTCTCTGGAAGTTGGCATGATTCGTTATTGCGGAAGCTTAACCCCCGAATCCTAGTGGTAGGCCTGGGCCCTCTCGCTTTCTTCAACAACGCTTGCGCATGTCCAAAACTAATGTATTGATTTTATTTATTTCAGTCGCTGGTTGTCCCCTTGAAAATAAGATTGGAAATTTAATGGAGAAAGCAGGTATAGAAATTACGGAAACCATGGAAAACGAAGATAACGGTGACAGTAATGGGCTCGAAGATTACATTAACGGTAATAGAAATTTAAGCTCGCATATGAAGTTTTTAAAATATCTTATTTATGACAATTGTTTGTAAATTTATTTCAGACAAGGTGACAAGTATTTTGACCAAAGAAGGAAGGTTCAAACCAAATGGCATATGCGCTCATGCATCAAGACTGTCGAATATGGATTTTGGAGGGCTTGAATGCTTTCAAGTTTTTATAAAAAGAGATTCTTCGAATAACAGCAGCGATTCCGTGGAACAACTCAAATCAATAAAAGGTAACAAAAGAAAAGCAATAAAAGCGTTTCTAGCGTTGTTAATTAGCGATGAAGCCATTTCAAATAACAAAACTTTTTATTTTTGGCAGACGAAGATTCCATAAAGGGCGAAATCGAGAAAATTTACAAGGGTTTCAAAAGAAATTTTAAACTATTGACATTGGTAAAGGCAAAGGAGCTGTTGAAGTTTGAAAATTTTGACTCTGACTTTCATCACAATAATCAAAGTGGACACTCTAAGATAAGCGAGTCAGTTAAAAGGAACATGCTGAGGTACTTCATAAGGCAGGGTACAATTGTCGGCCACCACCAAAAGTTATTGGCAAAAATTTCTGGATCTTATACCCAGAGAAGTAATAAAAATATCTTGAAAAATTAAAAAAAAAAAATAATAAAAAAAAATTCAATTCTAATTAGTTAACTCAATTCTTTACAGATCTCTGAGAAAATACAACTTAATAAGCTAAAAAATGAATGGAGGATCGTTTTTTTTTTAAATCTCAATAAGGTCGGATTCTTGTTGAAAGAAATGAAATTAAATCAAGAATACGTAAAATTGATGGAAATCATAAAAAAATGTCCAAATAACAAAAATTTGCCTGCTAAGTTTATTTGTCCAATTGAAGAAACCGACAGTTTCAATGAATTCACGTCTTGGGTACAGAGCTACGAAATAAATAATAATATCACAATTGATCATTTGGAATTAGAGAAAAAAGAAAATTCAGAATCCTCAAACAATAAAAGAAAAATACACAGCAATCAAACAAAAAAAAATAAAAAACCTAAAACACAATAAGTGAAAATTTTATTTAATTTATTATGTAGAATTTAATTTTTTATAAGTGTTTCAATTAGTGCATAATTTACTGTAATATATTTTTTTTTATACTTTCTGTTTTTTTGAATACATATATAAAAAAAGGTTTTTTTTAAAGATTTATTTAGTTTTATAAGTAATTAAGTGGAATTATTTTTGTAACTGTATTTTAATTAGTGTACAATAATTCACTGTAAATAGTTTTTTTTTTATACTTTTTGTATTTTATGAATAAATTTAATAAAAACGTTTATTTTTTATTTTTTATAAAAAAAATTCATGATTAATTTAGCAAATAATCTGAATCCTTAATCCTTTATAACGGTAATTATTTTGGGCACGCAGGGAACAGATAAAGTATCACCGTAAATTTAAACATTAACTGCTGCAATAAAAATTCTTTTCTTACAATTGGTTTTAACATCCTGGTTAGTTCAATTCCGTAATTAATAGTCTCTAAATTTGTAAATGTCGAGCAATAGCACTCATTTATTTCCAAAAGAATTAGACAAGGATGGACGTATTTTGTTGAGAAGGCGTGCAATAGCTTTGTATGTCAGCATTAGCTTTATGTACAGTATCCTTTAACGGCAAGGCTCATTATTACTGCTCTTGATCATCGTGACCGTCAATGTCTCGAGTGTTTTTTCGTGTGATAAATAAATTTTGGTACGCTTAAGGCCCGTTATTTAAGTAAAAAACTTTTGAATGTTAAATAAAAAAATAATTTACTCGCATTTTAAGTAATTTTAAAACAGAATAAAATAAAAAAAATAAAAAAAAAATAAAAAAACTTGAATTCTTATGTTTCAATTTCAGAACCCGTCCAATTAGAAAGTATGGGTTTACAAAAAAAATTACGCAATACTTCGAATTTTCTTAAAAGTGGTTTTCTTGAAACAGCTGGCCCCAAGATTCAAAAGCTACAGAGAAAATCAATCGAAACGGGTAAGAATCGATGAAATTGTTAGGAATCGGAAGAAAAAAATTCACGAAATATTATTATTAATTTGCAGTTACAATGGAAACCCTCATTGACGATTGTTTGATTGAAATTTTTACTTTTCTTTCGGCACTGGATCGCATCAAAGGAGAAGGAGTATGCAAAAGATGGAACATTTTGAGCAAAAAAAGTTGGTATAAGCACAAAGCCATTGAGGACGATCTTATGAAAGCGATAGGTGACAAAAAATTCGAAAACGACGACTATGGTATTGGTTTTGACGCTGTGCTTTCTAGAAGCAAAAAGTACGTTAAGATTGTAGTGATTGACTTATCAACAGTTACAACTGAACAAATTTTTGGACTATTAAATAGCTTGGTGGAATACAGCGAGAATCTTGAGGTTTTGAACTTATCGAGAAGAGCGTTCCAAGAAAATATCGATGAAATGTTGATGTACTTGTTTCTTCGAAATAAAAATTTAACATCTTTGGTATTGACAACTGCAAAAATAACCGGAGAGTGTCTCGTGGCCTTAGAGCCGAAAAGACTTACAGAAATTCAGCTTTTTATCGATCCCGATATCGTAAGAGTCGATTGTTTGCAAAAAGCATTTTCCAGTTTCGTCAATTTAAAAATACTTGGTTTGGAAGCTAAATTCTCCCATATAAATCTCGTTTTGAGTGAAATAACGACTAACGACTGTAAATTAGAAAGACTAAAAGTTTTGAATCTTTGATAAACGAGATTCCGACGAACAACCAAACTATTCAGATTATTTTTCAAAAATGAAGAACCTGTTTGAATTAAATTTATCCTACGTGACTCTGAACAAATGGTCTTTCAAGGCCTTAAACGCTGAAGCCCTCACCTCTTTACTCTTGTTAGCCTTCAATACCGACGATTATTCGTATTTTTTAATATTCTTAAAAAGTTGCAGAAATCTAAAAGACATACATCTTGGATTTTACGTGGGAAATTGCATTAAAGACGATGTCTTCGAGTTACTGGCAGAATGCAAGAAACTTTACCACGTACACCTTGTTAGTTGCAAGAACATTAGTTACGAAGGTATAGCTAAGCTAGCTGTTCTACCGAATTTGACTTTACTGCAAGTTGTCAGATCACTAGGTGTAACCCTCGAATACGTTAGAAAGAAATTTAAGCACGTTAGAAAAATCAGTATTAATGGTACCGTTATAACTAGGAAATTTTAAACGATATTAATTATATCAGATAACAAAACATGAAATTATCTTATTTATTGATATCAAAATTATCATTGTTGTAATTTGTATTAAAAAAATTTGTTTATAAATCTATTAACGAATAAAAATGTATTTTTAAAATAGCACGAAATTGAGTTTAATTGATCATTGTTTTGTCTAATGCATTTTTTGCCGGCTATAAGGGGCATTGAGTGCGATTAAGTTATCTTTGTATATAATGCCACTCAAGTTTCTCAATAATAATGTTTTCGAAACAGTTGTGGAAACCAACAAAGGCATTATTTTTTCTAGTACCAGGGGGCAAGTCCGATAGCTCATAAAATGGCTACTTTGAGACTTAAGCACACTGATTACCCGAAGAAAAATTTTAATCCAATAGGCCGCCGGACTCTTCAGCACTTGAATTTTTGGCAATTTTGGGCGATGGGTGATGGGCGAAAAAAACCCATGGGCGAAGGGTTTTCAAAAATAATATGCTACAATAATAATAATTAATAATTCGAATATAAGTACTAACTTACGACTGATGGCAAATTTGTTTTAACAACTGTTTTAACATCCTCATTTTAACGTTTAATCAGATGGAAACCCTAATTATTTAAGTAAGTCCTAGAACAAAAGTTATTTAGAGTCCCTAAATTGATGATGGTATTTGATGATGGTAATAATCGCGCATTTTAATGAGAAAAAAATAAATATAAAAATATAGCCTCCGTCCAAACGTGAGATTCTAGAGATTCATTTCAGGCAGCTATCCGCGGCAAATTAAGGCTCCTCAGGAATCCTCCACAACTACAGGCCCGTAATTATTCCCAAAGACAAAAACAACCAGACAAGATTATTTTAAAACGAAATATTTTTGATTTATGCTTCATTAAATCTTCTTTTTTATCGAACTACCACTCCCTCTAAGGTTGATTATCCTTTTTTATTCTTCATAGCCTAAAAAAATTCTGAGCAATTGCACTCTTTTATTCCAAAAGGAATTAGACAAAGATAGATGTAATTTGTAGAGAACGCGCTTGCAACAAACGCGTGCAATTACTTACACGATACCAACGAATTGTGCACAGTACCGCTGAACTGCAAGGCTCATTAGAGTTTTGGATATTTTCTGCCATCAACGCCTCGAGTATTTGTCGTGTTAAAAATCATTTCTCGTATCCAGCGGCTCGTTACGTAATTAAAAACCTTAAAATTTAAATAAATGCGAAATTCTGTTCTAGTTTTGGAATGAAAAATTTTTATCAAATTGTTATTATTTTTTAATGTCAAGATCAATCAATAAATTAAAATGAGTTGCAAAAAAAGATGTACAACATCGAATCTTCCAAGTGGAATAAAAACTAGACCCGAGTATCAAAGAGTACAGGAAAAATCAACAGACACGGTAACTGACTCATTGCAATAGTCGAGAATAAAAAAATTAAAAGAAAAACAATTTACAATATAAATGTTATTATTACTTTGCAGCTATTGTGGATCAACTTAACGAGGATTGTATTTTGGAAATTTTTATTTATCTTACGGCTTTGGAACGTATTAATGTAGAAAGAGTGTGCAGAAGGTGGTATGTTTTGAGCAGAAAAAGTTTGAACAAGTTCAAAGCTATCGATGACGACCTTATGAAATTGATAAGCAAAAATAAATTCCTTAACGACGATTTTAGCATCGCCTTTTATGCTGTGCTATCGAGATGCCAAAAGTACTTTAAGATCGTAGAGGTTGATTTATCGTCAGTTAAGTGTGAACAAATCTTCGTTCTATTCAATGTTTTAGTTGAATACAGCCAGAACCTCGAGTTATTGGCCTTTACAAAAACAGATTTATATGGAGATATAGATGAAATGTTTCGATACTTGTTTCATCAAAATAGAAAGTTAAAATCTTTGGTGTTACCAACAGCCAAAATAACCGGAGAGTGTCTAATGGCCTTGGATCCGAAAAATCTAACAGAAATTCATATACTAGTAGATTCAGAATTCATAAATGTCGATTTATTGCAAATAGCATTCTCCAGATTTGTTAATTTAAAAATTTTTGCCTTGGAAGCTGAATTATCCCACATAAACCTTGTTTTGAGTGAGGTGACCGCTAATGAATGTAAAATTCAAGAACTGTAAGTTTTGAGGACATTCGATGAACAGGATTCTGAACAATCAAATTATCCGTCTTATTTTCTAAAAATGAAGAACCTCGTCGAATTGTGTTTGTCCTACGTGAAATTGAACAAATATTCATTCAAAGCCATAGACGCGGCGTCTCTAACCTCTTTACTCTTGATAGGTTTTTACACTGATGATTATTCGGAGTTTTTATTATTCTTAAAAAGTTGCAATAACCTAAAAACTTTTCATCTTGGAATCGACATGAAAAATTGCATCAAAAACGATGTCTTCGTGTCACTGTCGGAATGCAAGAGATTAAAGATACAATTTATTTTAATGACTTGAAGTAGATGTACATGATAACTAGCCTGATTCGTGTGTCAGTCGTGATAACTCCGAAGTGCCTTACTTATGGCCTGCAACTGATCTATGTGCTTTGCGAGGTTGCTATAGGAACGTCTGATGGGAGAAGATTTGTTGAGTGCTCTTTAGTTTATGGAAGGGTGATTTGAAATGCATAGCTTCTTTTCAATGGAATTCTCAAGTGCATGGCAGACGGTCTATACATAGATTCTTTTTAATGAATTTCTCAAGTGTATGATTCTTTACAATTTTACTGGAAGGGTGGTTTTCTATAGATTCTCAAGCGCATGGCAGACGGTCTATTGAATACATAGATTCTTTACAATGTTACTGGATGAGTGCTCTTTAGTTTATGAAAGGGTGATTTGAAATGCATAGATTCTTTTCAATGGAATTCTCAAGTGCATGGCAGACGGTCTATACATAGATTCATTTTAATGAATTTCTCAAGTGTATGATTCTTTACAATTTTACTGGAAGAGTGGTTTTCTATAGATTCTCAAGTGCATGGCAGACGGTCTATTGAATCTTTTAAATGAATCTCTCAAGTATTCTTTAGTTACTGGCAGGGTGGTTTTCTATAGGTTGAAATTGGATGTATAGATTCTTTTCTATGGAATTCTCAAATGCATGGCAGACGGTCTATTGAATCTTTTTAATGAATTTCTCAAGTGTTCTTTAGTTACTGGAAGGGTGGTTAACGTGTGGGGTTACATTTGTAAGACGGTTTGGAAACCGAAAAATTATATGTACTAACTATATTCACCGGGCCGTAAGGTAGAGGTTAATGTATTAAGGCAAAAATATTGGGATGTTAGGACGTTAATCCGGTCAAGAAATCAGGTCTCCTGACCTGAATGAAATAAGGGAAAAAGAGGGAGGTTAACAATATTTTTGGACACCTAGGTCATTCTTGAAAAATAGAGTTATAATAAATATTGGATTCTTATGATTCTAATTTGAATTGATACATGGTAATACAAAGTTTAGATAATTGGAGGTTTTACATATTAAATTATTTTGCATTTATATTATATATTATTATTTTTTGTTTTGTTTTTTTTTGTTTTTTTTTTTGTTTTTTTTTGGTTTATTTTTTTTTTTTTTTGTATTATTTTTTTATTATAAATTTTTATTTTTTTTTTTATATATATTTTTATTTGTTGTTTTGATATACTTTCAAAGTATTACATTGATTAAATATCTTAATTAATTTTCTTATTGCTGAAATTAAGTTTTAAACATTTGTTGCATTTATCTGCGATTGTTTGCCACGATGGATTGGAATGTGAATTAGGCTCGACGTTGCATAATTGGCTCGACTAGCAGGAATCAGCAAAATGCAAGATGCACTATATTTGAATCTGGCCAAGGGACAGCCTCTGCTGGGGCATACAAAGCTCTGTCTTCTTTGTCTTGTTTTGATTTCCAGTAAGTGATTAAATCAAAAACCTTCTTATCTCTAAACATAAAAAATTTAAGACCTGCAAGCAGTATTATAATTATTAGTGTTAGAAATACAATAATTGTAAAGAAAAAGAAAAAATTGGATTATTGTGGAATCCGTTCTTGTAGTTTTTTATATTCTCCTAGTGTTTTAGCTCTTTCCATTAAAACCTGTAGATTTTTCCCATCTTGAAGACTGCTGAACTCGAATTGTCCTTTAAGTTTTATAATATCATCTAATAAGGTACCAGCAATGTCTGGATCTGATTCTCTAAAAGTTTTTTTGAAAATTCTTGATAGGTTCATAGGTGTTTTCACAAAAAATTTCGTCTCCAAGGTGGATTCCAATATCTGATGTGCTTTAAATTTGGCGTATCGTGTAGTGGCATTACAACCTGGTTTTAGCGTGACTAAGCCCATTGGTGGTAATTCAGTAGTTATCTCCGCTTTTAAATTACATTTAACTGAAATCTGATCCTGTTCGGGGTTTGTAAATATCCATTGGTTGTCTTGTAATTTTGTGAAAACAGATTCGTGCAAAATTTTCAGTTTTATGTTACATTCGTGTGGATTGTATTTCAGTCCTGTTAAAATTTTAATTTCGCATCGGGAGTTATTGGTGACTCTAAGTATGGGGGGGGAATTTGCGCATATTTTTGTAATTCCTAAACTTTTACAATCACGAACTTTTTCATCAGATGGTGATATATATGTTCTTTTGTCTAGGCTGATGGCAACGTATGTAATCTCTGGTATTATGTATGCTGTGATTGATTCATTCCCTAAGGAATTAATTGTTGGGAAAGGGGTAATCGTAAATAAATTCATTTTGTTAAAATCTGTGAGAGGGATTTCAATATAATAAATCAGATTATTATCTTTGGCGGCTATTTTTTTTACATTAGATATTCTTGCAATGTTGTTGAGTGAAAATGTGTTTTCAGCTAGTTGAAACCTAGCATTAATTTTTGCTAATTGGGCATAGCTTATAGCATTTATCCATTTTTCTTTGTTGAAAAATGCGAGGTATAATACTCCAAGATTAGTTAGCTAATCTAAGCCTATTTCTTGACCTAACATTATAGTTGAAATTTTGTATTGTGTAATCATTTCCTGAAGTTGAAATATCACAGTGTGTAGGGTTTTATCGTGTTTTTTTTGTTCCAACTGAGTTTTTAATTTACTCAATCCTTGTAGAAGAGTTTTTGAGTGATTAGTTATGTTTAAGATTTCTGAGTGTAATATCTCTGTGGTATTCTGTAAAAGTTAAGAGGTTGAGTCCCACATAACCATACAGTACACAGTGTATGGTATGCGTAAAAGCATTCTCATCGTCCTACGAAAAAGGCTCCTTCTCTGAAGGGGCCCAAAAAAAAAAAAAAATTCTGTAAAAGTTAAGCAACTGACGTGCTGTGGTTCATGGTTTGTTGACTTAAATTCTCTAAGATTACCATATCCGTTTCTGAAAGTAGACCATATAAAGCTCGTAAAATATTGACTACAAATGGAATTGGTTCTTGGCGTTTCTTTTTTATAGAATTTGTTTCTATTTGATCCAAAATCTTATCAAGTTCTGTGTCGACCATTTTTAGTCTTACCGTCTGATCTATTATATCTTGTTGAACGAGACATGGTTTATCACAAATATCACTAATCTGCTGAATATGTTCATTTATTTTCCTTCCATTTGTTATTAATTGTGATAAATCTACTTTATTTATTAATTTCCAAGTAGAGCTTTGAATGTATAAATTGGCTGTCTTTTCAGCAATCAGTCCAGATGAATTAT
>JAKSXM010000387.1:0-52527 GCA_022575985.1 Anagrus nilaparvatae
GAAACCATGATGGTTAACCAGCCGGTTAATAGAAGATCCTCAGGATAAAAAAAACCCTTCCAGGTAGAAGCTGATACCCTGGAGATATAATTTTTAATTTTTCACACGAATATATTTTCTGTTTTTGAAGAAGGGTCCTTTTTATCGACCAAAAAACACGCCAAAAACAAACTTTCTACATTGCGGTGGGTTTTTGAGGACAAGAAAAATGAATTTGAGGTAGAAAATATTAAATTTTTCACCTAACATATTTTACGATTTTCCAAGATGGCGGAACGAAAAACATACAAATATGATCTTTCAATATTAAAAGGGGGATTTTTAGTGCAAAAAAAATGAAATTTAGGTGGAAAATATTCAAATTTTTATATTAATTCATCAAACTTAAAGTAATTTAAATATAAATGTACTTATTTCAGGTATACAGGTATTCAGTGCAAGTTTTAAAGTTTTTCGGTTCTTCGGTCCGCCATCTTGGAAAATAAGAAAATACTTTGGGTTAGAAAATTTAATATTTTCCAAATTTTATATTTGTATGTATTTCAGTCCGCCGAAAAATCAAACGCTTTCCAACTCAAATTCATTTTTATTGTCCTCAAAAACCCCTTGTAATATTGAAAGTTCATTTTTTTAAGTTTTTGATCCGCCATCTTGGAAAATCGAAAAATATGTTCGTAGAAGTATTTAATATTTTCTACCTCAAATTCATTTTTCTTACCCTCCAAAACCCACCACAATGTAGAAAGTTTGTTTTTTGGTCGCTCATTTTGGAAAATCGAAAAATATATTCGTGTAAAAAATTAAAAATTAAATTAAAAACCTGGAAGGATCCTTTTCATCCTGAGGATTCCGCTAAAAAAAATAGGGGCTTAAAAAGTTGAAAATTCATATTTAATATAATATAAAAAAATCTAAAAAAGCTTTTCAAATTTGTTTTTTTTTTAATTTTTCGTGACATAAATTTAAATTAAAAAAAAATTTTATACTCTATTTTTCTCACTTCTTAACCAATACTTTTTTTTTTTGTTAATACTATGTTAATAATTTTTTTTTTAATTCCATTTGAATCATTAATTAATTTTTTTCAAACGCTATGTTTATTATCTTACAAAATAAAAGAATTTAAATAATTTTAAATGTAATTGATTATTTTTTTATATCATACATTTTTAAATATTTTCATAATTCAAGTAAAAAATGATGATAATATTTTATCTATTTTTTAGAAATCTATTGATTATTTAATTTTTATCGTATTTTCGTAAACCTTTTTTATTTAATTGATCCAATTTTCGCATGATGTAATAAAGTGAGAAATAATTTGAGAATATTACATCAGTAAAAAAATTATTTAAATTTACCTTATTTTTTTTTTTTATTTACTCTAACTGATTAAACTGATGATTCTTTTTCATCGTTTTGTGATTGCACGCAACTGCGTCTCTGTATATGGGCAATGGCGTCAGCATGATTTTTGTTTTCTGAGTTCAAAGTAAAAAAGCATCTATCTCTATAGTAAAAAGCTCATGTGACATAATTTTTCGACTAATTCATTTGTGTTCTGATTGGTCACGCTGATTTTGTAATGCGCGTTATTTATATTTTTCATTGGTAACTAGCAGTGTAATATATAAAATGTTCTTAAGTCACATACGCTCGCTTGTCATTTAATTTTATTATTTTTTAAAATACTTAAATATTAATAAAATTTTGTTTATTTATATTTATAATACATATTAAAAAATACGTAAATAAGAAATACAAAAATTTTCTTATAAATATAAAAACTCATTCGAGTATTTCGTCATCCTATTATAAAACTTAGCCACACAGAACAAAAGAATAATTTATTTAAAAGGATTTTGGCCCGAGGGACAGTATTTATTAATTGCATTCCGATGCAGTATTAAATATTTTTTTCTTGAGAAAAAATAAAAATAATAATTAAAAATAGTTTATTAAAATTGTGAATAAAGATCATATTTTATAATCGACATCTTGCATAATTGTTTTTGTAAGTAAACAAGAATTATGATATGAGGGGGTTGGCGCACTTCAGCGAGCAGGGTGCTTGTCCCCTATTTTAATTAAAAAATATAGTTGATATATTTAATATTTGACTTAAGTGACAATGATAATAATATTAATTAAACGAACTTTTTAAATTATTAATTTTAATTAATTTATTAAAATTTATTAATATATTCATCTTTTTCACTTCGTGCTCAGTTACAAAGGTTAGCAAACTCAGGAATACGATATATTTTTGGAATAGGTAGGAGTGAAAGAATCACTCCCTTTAGGAAAAAACTAACATGGCTTAGCAATGACTCTCGTCGTGATTACTTTGCCATGCTGATCATGTACAGAATTATAAGGATTAAAGAACCTCCTCTCCTTCTCTCTTTGTTTAAAACATATCACAGTGACAAGCCACAGAGAGGACCTCGTAAAGATCTAGCAATCCCCATAGTATCCACTGATTCTGGTCTTTTATCCTACCAAGTTAAATATGCTAATCTTTGGAATTCCATCCCACTCTGTATACTTTACCTCCCATTATTCTCCCAATTTAAAAAGAGTATTAAAGTATATAATTCAAATTTAGACTGACAATAATTACTTTAAGGTGAAGCTGTATTTGTTGCTTTTATTATTATACTATATTATATTTTATTTACATTAATTGCTGTAACAGTATTATTATCACTAAACTTATATATATGGGCGATTATTTCTCAACCCGGCCACCCCCCTCTGTCCGAAAATGGTGGCAATTTAAAAAGATTTTGGTTTTCACAAATTGACTGGAAAAGGGTCTAGTTTTTTATTCTCATTGGCCTTTTCAACTCTGTAAATCTACTGTGCCCATTTTAGGCACTGAGCGGCGGCAGGTCAACATTTTAAAAACAGAAAAATTGAAATAAAAGTAGATTAACGGTAAGTTTTTTGAATTTTTTTCTCTTAAAAGTTGTTATTTATTAAAACAAAGAAAATAAAACCACTTGCGCGGTAATTGGTTGATTTCTTAAAAAGTTTTGTGGGTGCTATGTAGTTTTTAAAAATGGGTAAAAAACGGCTACTTTGACTGAAGATATCTATACTGAACCTACATATCCAAAATAAAAAAGTTTTAGTGCAAAATGGTAGTCATTTGATACATAATAAGTGTGCCAAATATCAAGGGATTTGATTGAGTAGTTTCGGATTTAGCAATTTTCGGGTATTAATTCTCTTAAAAAAATGGGTCAAAATTTGTCTCATAATTACCCTTAAAATTGCTAAATCCGAAACTGCTCAATCAAATCCCTTGATATTTGGCACACTTATGATGTATCAAAAGACTACCATTTCGCACTAAAACTTTTTTATTTTGGATATGTAGGTTCAGAGATATCATCAGTCAAAGTAGCCGTTTTTTACCCATTTTTAAAAATTACATAGCACCCACAAAACTTTTTAAGAAATCAACCAATTACCACGCAAGTGGTCTCATTTTTTTTGTTTTAATAAATAACAACTTTTAAGAGAAAAAAAATTCAAAAAACTTACCGTTAATCTTTTTTTATTTCAATTTTTCTGTTTTTAAAATGTCGACCTGCCGCCGCTCAGTGCCTAAAATGGGCACAGTAGATTTACAGAGTTGAAAAGGCCAATGAGAATAAAAAACTAGACCCTTTTCCAGTCAATTTGAGAAAACCAAAATCTTTTTAAGTTGCCACCATTTTTGGACAGAGGGGGGGTGGCCGGGTTGAGAAATAATCGCCCATATATATTTATTTATCTAATTATACACACATATGTTTACTATAGTTACTATATTATATTTACAAAAAAATTTTTATATATACTAGAATATATTTACTGATGTTGACTAATTTTAATTTATTAAAAGAATTTATTTTATTTTACTTCATGTATATGAATGATATTTGTATTTAGATTAATTAATTGACTTTGTAAAACAAGAGTGTACTATTTTGTAATTTTTAACAAATAAATCATGATAATAATAATAATTTCAGATTCTTTTATATAAGTTTATGATTGATAATTTTAGAGAATATTTTTTTTTTGGATTCTTTACTAACAAGAGATTTTTCTCATTGAAATGCTTTGTCAAAACCCTATACTTGTAAATTTTATTTGGCCAAGTCAACCCAGAAAATTATATATTTTATAACACCCTCAAAAATGAATTGCATTAGAAAATTAAAGCAACTCAATTTAACTTGGTTTTCCGTATACACCTTCCCATTATAAAATAATCCCGATTACGTATGGATTTACTAATTTAATCTTAAATAAATTACAAATTATTGATAATTTATGTTAAAGAGATAAACTAGATAATAATTGGTAACAACTTTTTCAACAAATTGCCATTTAAATTATCGAATGATTGTATACGTTTTTATAGTAGCAATATATTCATCGTAAGTTTATTCATCTTTTTACGTTTTACTCGTTTCCTTTTCTTTCAGTTCTGCATATTGTGAGTTGCAACTAAACTGGTTGAAATATATACCTATTGCATGGAAGACCGCCTTAGAAGAAGCCAGAACAAAATTTTTTTTGGTTGATCAAAGGTAATTAACTCATTAACGTCGGGGCAGAGATTTTTGGAAGTAAGCAAAAATAAATGTATTCCCTTATAGATAGGTGACTAAAAAGTTCATCCTCATAGTAAAATTTCACGCACTGACATTATTTTTCACCTACAACCCTTAAATATACTCTAAAAACGGGGGTGAAAGTGGTGGGTTAGGCATTATTAGGAAATGTTTGGAAAAATCAATGAAAAAAGTATCCAATTTTATTTAAAAATGTTTGAAAATAATATTGCTTATGTAAATTTAAGTAAAATTCATTTACGTTCAGGTCTCATTCATTTTGGCCCTATTTACAACCCTTAAAAGATGGATAGGGGTCAGTCAAAATACGGGTTTGGTTCTATCACTGGTGAACGCCAGAATTGCTCTACAATAGGTTTTTTGGGTCGTTCAACACAAAAATCGAGGTTATTTGGCAGAGAAATTGGGACTCGGCCCTTAAATTTACAAAAACTACTACCCAAAAAGAGGTTCTTTTTACATATTCGCACTTTGAGCGCTCAGATTTGCAGTTTTTTGGATCGCTGATCAAGAATTTTGACATTATTTTCAAAAATAATTAATGCTTGACCCCTAAATTGGCAAAAACAACCCCAGGAAACAGGGTATGAGGAGTTAAAATAAAATCTTTACTTCCTTTATTTGACAAATAGATATTAGCTTAGGTCATAAGTTTTTGGGCACCATAAATTTTATGTAGCAATCCATGTATATATCATAATAGCACGCATACAAAAAATTAGTAAATGTAACTAAAATTACGATTATCATAAGTAGTATTCGATGTATCACCCATATTTAGTTTAATATTATAACGATTTTGTAGCATTAATTAACCAGTACTGGGTTGAAATAAATTTATTTAACTAATCTTCAAAAAATTGATGTTTTTTTATTATTAAGTTATAAGTTTCGCCTGTTTTAATTACAGGCCTTATCAATAACTGTAAAAAAATATGTTTACATGTATAAAAAAGATTAAAAAAATTATTAATACAAAAATATATATTTAAAAAATTACCTATAATATATAAAATATTTACCAGAAAAAAGTTGTACATTTTTTATTACTATTTAAAACTATTAGTTGTTTTGGATTTCTATACATTATCAAATAGTTTTAAATAGTAATAAAAAATATACAACTTTTTTCTGATAAATATTTTATATATTATAGGTAATTTTTTAAATATATATTTTTGTATTAATAATTTTTTTAATCTTTTTTATACATGTAAACATATTTTTTTACAGTTATTGATAAGGCCTGTAATTAAAACAGGCGAAACTTATAACTTAATAATAAAAAAACATCAATTTTTTGAAGATTAGTTAAATAAATTTATTTCAACCCAGTACTGGTCAATTAATGCTACAAAATCGTTATAATAAAATTACGATGTTGTTTACTAAATTCAGTTTGGTTAAAAGTCACTATAAATTATTAGTAAAATTTACTAATAAAATTTGTTTATAAAACTAAAACCTCAATTTTTTTAGAAAAATTTACTAATTTTTTTGTTATATTTACCAATCTATATTAACTTGTTTTTACTACATTTTTATAGGTTAATTTTACTATTCTTTTTTTTGCGTGAGTGAATAATTTACTATTACAGCATATTCCTAGATTATTGCATTTTTATTCACATTTTTATGAAAAAATTATACATTCTATTTATATTGCGTAATATGCTACATAAAAATTGTAGCAATGATAACAATGAGTTTCTTACAGAAAATGATTTTTTTATTTCTTATTCTCTAAAAAAATGAAAAATTCTTATAAAAGTTTATAAAATTTAATAAGGAGTAAAAATATGTAATTATGTAAATTAAAATGTATCTCTGTTAACTCTTGTTTTAATAATCTGTTCAAATATTGGTTTATTACATAAAAATGTTTACATCAGTTTTTATAAATTTTAATATAGTAGGAAATGTATAAAAATATTTAAAAAATTGATCTTTTTATTTTTTTATTGCAATAAATCCATGGAAACGGTTTTCAAATACAATGGAAAGTAATAGGAATTAAAAAAATAACTAAGACCATATTTATTTATTTATAGTTTTTTTTTTTATTTCCAGTTATACTAATATCTGGTTTTTCCAGGTAATTTATTTACTTGAAAGGTATAATTATAAAACAATTTTACAAGAGATTTCCAAAAAAAGTTTATTTCTATAATATTATTTTCTTATTATTAAAAAAACTAAATTTCTTATGTGTTTCTTGATTTTTCTTCGTAACCAAAAAGACTTAAAAATAAAAATAGTACATTTATGGCTCGTATCCAGAAAAATAAAGCTTGGCCCAAATTGCGTAAATTACAAGGCACAGCCGAGAAAGGTAATCAGTGATTTGGGGCATTCTATATTTGTAGACAAGGGCCGTATAAAATTTTTTTAATTTTTCTGCGTCAGGGGCGAGAAAACATTTTGACCATGAAAAGCTCCATTGAAAATTCAAGTATACAAAAAAGAAATTGGTTATATAGATGTAATTTTCCAAAAATTTTTCCGCATTTAATTTTTGAGGTAAACTTTGTCAACAAATAAAAAACTAATTTTTTTAACAAATAAAAAAAAATGATTCTAAAAAAATGAAATATCTTTTTAACTTCAAATCTATTTGAACATTTGAGAATATTATAGGGCCATTATCAAGCAATATTCCAATCAAATCACAGTATTTACATAATTACTGAACCTCTTCATATTTATTCTAGCATAGATTTGGGTCACTGATCACGAATTTTGGATAGTTTTCTTTGATAAATTGGGGCTTCATCGTTAAGCTGGAAAAAATTACGAGAAAAATATTTCTTTAAACCACTTTTTTCAATTAATTTGTGTATGTAACATCATTACACAATTTTCAGATGCATAAAATTATTGTAAAATTCATAAAAAAATTTTTTAATAATTTTAAATGAAAAGTTACTGATATTTACTATGTGAGTATTTAAATGTATACTACATTTAATAGTAGTAATGCTAATATTCTTTGTTCGTAATGACCGATATCATTAATTAGTTATTATAAAAATATAACGAACGATAAAAATTAGATTTATAAGAAATGAAATATTTAATTTATGAACTGTGTATACTTATAAAAACAATTATATATTGATATATATTAGAGTGTGACTTGTTTTTTTTTTCAAGATTTTTTTTTTGTGATTCCCATATTTTTCTGATATTTTGCTCATGGCCCCCGAGCTCCAAGGATTTTGGTTTTTGATTATAAAAATCCGTGCCCCCGAGTACTAGAAAGTTTGCCATTTAAATAACATGGGAATTTTGAGTTTTCTAATTTTTTAACGTGCTTCAAAAATTTTTTAAACACTAGGTAACAGATAGAAAATAGCGTTTAGACATATAAAAATTAATCTCAAAAATTGTTTCTACAATGTGAATCTTGACTACTGTTTTAGAATATTTTTTTGGATAAAATAAGGTTTTGATACCCAACTACACTTGTACAACTATTTGTAACGAATAGCGATAACTTATTTCTGAATAGGTTTAGCAAAAAATACACTGAAAAACCGCAACCATTGAAGCAATGACTTAGAAGCGATTGAAATATGCCAATAGAATATATCATTGATTTGATGGAATAGCTTCTCGCCATTAATATGGCAGTCATTGTTTTGATGTAAATTTTCGTCAAAATAAAAGAAAATATAAGATTGAATTAATAGAGAGCATACAATCAAAATAATTGTTTTTAATATTTTGATTTAACGTTTAAAAACATTCAATCAATAGAAATTGATTTTAGTTCAATAATATTAATAATAACAAAACAAATTACGTATTGTGCATATGTCTAGGTATACTATTCTTTCTCTTTCTATCCTTCTGCGTATTTATTGTTTACTCAGACTTGGCGCGCGCGGTGTTTTTGTTTATATTATTGCTATTCATTATTACTCTTATAAAGAAATGGAATTACCTGAAAATCCTTTATTATAAATTTAATTATTATTTTTAATCATGCATTTCGCTAGATATGCATAAATTACTCTGAATATTAAAAAAAGGAGTGGGAAAATTATTATCTGTAACATATAGTCTTCAAAATTTTTTTATAAACACAAAGAGTCCTGCTGGCGTAATGGATAAGGTCGCTGCTTACTGATCAACACGGTTCACAACGGTATCCAGTTCGATCCCGGATGAAGTCGCAGTTTTTTTATTTGATTATAAATTAAAAAAAAAATTAAATTCATAAATGTATAATAATCTAATAATAATTAATAAAAAAAATCGAAAAATAATATAACAAATTAACAATATACCGCCTTAAAAAAAAAATACACAAGCGAGAATAATTAAATAAGTAAACATTAAAATAAAATAATAAATGTAAAAAAGAAAAAGAAAAAAAAATAAATTTTTACTTATTTTCTGTTTATTATACATTGAAATGATATGTATTTATAATCATTTCAATAGCTTTAAATATTTGAAATAATTTCAATCTCGCCATTGAATTTATGATATCCGTCATTGGCATATATCAATTGCTTCTAAGTCATTGTTTCAATGGTACCGGTTTTTCAGTGTACAAACACGGTTCCACCCTGAATTATTCAATACTTTAAATCAAAATTATCCCGATGGTAAACTCCTTTACTTAAATCAGATTACTATAACGATTTTAATATCTCTATGCAGTAACCCAGAAGACCTCACTCTTAAGGATTAAGTGCATGTGATGATTGCTCTTGCTTTTGTACCAGTAGAAAGCGTAGAAAAATATTTTGTTCTACTTCAAAACCAGATCTCCATAGATTTATAACCAGTATATTTCAATATTTTGATGAATCTTATGTAAGAGGGAAACCAGCATGAGGTAGACGAAGAAGATTGCCACCCTGCTGTAGCCCAACATTATGGAATTAATATAATTCTGTTCTCATGCGTGCGGCGCGTACAAACAATATTTCAGAAGGTTATCATAACCGGTTGCAAATCGTCATTGGCAAACATTTTCCTAGTTTGTACGCATTTTTACTGGAATTAAAAAAGAAACAAGGTTATGCGGAAATTATGATTCGTCAAATTCAAGTAGGACAAAAGGTAAAAAAAGCGCAAGATCCAGAAAGAAAAAAAAAAGAAGAACAAATTTTTCGAATTGTGTCAGTATATCAAGAATATGTCAACAACAACGATATATTAACGTATTTAAAAGTCTTAGGACATAATATAAATTTATAAAATTTTTGAGTATTTGCACAAATAAATTAACTGTTATATTCATATTTTTTAATTTTCTTTTTACATTGTTTTTATTTTTGGAAAAAAAGGAATTGGAAATTGATATTGATTGGAAAAAAAATGGTTGGAAAAAAAAATTGGAAAAAGTGTCCACCTACCATTTTAATTTTTAGATTCTCTCAAATCCATTTAGCTCCTAATTACATAACATTTTATCATACTAAATAATACAATAATTTTTCGAATAAATTTATTGAAATTTCGTTTATTTGTACAACTTATAAAATTGCTCTGAGAAATCATTATTATTGAAAGCAAATTTAAATAATCAGTATATTATAGCAATTTTTATTTTTATTTCTCTTTTAATTTATGAACTTAGCAAATGGTTTACGGGTAATAAAATTGATAATATTTTTTTATAAACTTCATTGGCTTTAAATACTGACAAAAAAGTTTCAAAATATACTTTCAAGCACTGTTCTGCATTCTGAAAATAATTTTTAAGCTATTTGTTAAATAATATTACAAAAAAAAAATGATAAGAACGCTATCAATTTTGTTTTGGGAATTTTTAATAACTGAAAGTTCAATGAATTTAATTTTAATTTCTATATTTATTTAAAATAATAAATTTGTGTATTAAATAAATTGAAATGACTATTTTATTTTAATTTCAAAATTTTAATATTTTAACTTTCTTACTCATAAACCTCAATTTTTTATTTTTATGGGCTTTTAGAAAAAGGTATGGATTTTCACGCTTGCTATAGGCTTTGAAGGGGTATAAATTATAATTTTATACAATAAAAAGAAGTCAACTAGGTGGCCAATTTATGTCCCATCACCATAAATTATGGCTATAATATAATAAAAATTTTTAACAGGGTTGGGCAAAAAAATCAGACTAACTAGAAGCAGTTTTCCTAATTCTTAAGATTACTGCATTATTTGAAAGATGCTTAAAAAATCTTATTTAATAATATTGAGATTTATGTTTTTAAGTCCAAGCGCCCATTGGAACAAATGAAGGATATCAGGGACGTTTTTTCAATTTCATAAAATCATCCATAACAAAAGATTGTGATTTGGTTTCCCATAAATAGTTTGGTCTCCCCTTATAAGATAAAGTTTATAAGGAGTACCTAATTTTTATGAAATTCACCTAATTAAAGTACACTGAAAAAAAAATCCGCTTGCCGCAAGCGGATTTTCGCTTACCGCAAGCGGAATTTTTTTTCTCGTCAAACGATTGCAAATGACTTGAAACGTAAAGAAAATTAAAAAAAAAATTTTTTCCCCGCTTACTTGGGGTATGCGTATTTCGGTATGACGAGATTTGAGAAAATTTTGGAAAAAGAAAAGAAAAAATGTTTTTTTTTAAATTTTCTTTACGTTTCAAGTCATTTGCAATTGTTTGCAAAGAAAAAAAAATTCCGCTTGCGGCAAGCGGATTTTTTTTTTCAGTGTAAAAAATGAAATAGCTATTTATTAAACAAGGGATAAAATATTGGTTTTGGCTTTGCATGCAGTTGTATACACGAGGGAGCGTAGCGAGCGAGTGCATACAGCATGCAAAAGCCGAACCCCATATTTTGTCCCGTGTTCTAAACAATAGTTGTACATATAATGGGCAAAAAAGCCGTCTCCCTAGGGCAGAAAATAGGCTTTTTTTGCCCTAGATATGAAAATTATATTTCATACCTGCTTATTTGACATATATCTCAATTATGATTAAACCAAGAAACTGATATTCAATTATAAATAAGTAAAATTAAAATAATTTGTCCTTTTAAAGTCCATTCACTCATAGTAAACATTATATGTTATTGATATATAAATAAATAAATAAAAATATAAACATAAATATTAATTTTAAAAAAATTTTAACTTACAACATCGAATGCTGTATTTTGATTCTTGTTGTTTAGTAGATTTTTGGCATACATTTTTTTATTTTATATTATTTAATTAAAAATTTTGATAAATAAATAATTATAATTATTTATAAGAAAGTCTTGAACATGACCGAGAGTTCAGAATAAACTAACAATATTGTATTACTTACTAGCTTTCGACAAGATATCATGAAAGTTCCTTCTCTAATGAAATAAGGATAAATAAGATTATAAATTACATATACATTGTCACATATTATAAGTCTTTAAGAATGCAAAAAATATGATAATTTTATTTAAACTTAATATTATTAACTTATCTTTTTCTTCTTAAAATTAAATAAATTATTTATGCAAAGATAAAATTATAATTATATAAATAACATAAACTTTGATTTAATTTGCATAATTTATAATTTTTTTATAAACTTTTAATGATAATAAGATAACAAAAAATTATCAATTTATTTGAAGTAATAATATTTAGAATTCATTAGGGGTATTTTCATAAGTAACGTACGAAATTTATGGTTGAGTCTTAAAATTAGTGACAAAGTATTTTTTTCTTAAAAGTACTCGTTGCAAGTTTTTAGCTCCAATAAATTTTTCTTATTTTTTCTCTAAATTGCTTCGCCACTGATACAGCGAAAACTACACCAACTAACATGTATTAGCATAAGAGATGTCGGAGTTTTCGCTAGCAACATCGATATATATTTGCAAAAAATAATCCCTTATGTCCGCATAGGACGGAATGTCTCACAGATATTGGTTCGGGATTCAAAATTTTTTATATTATATCAACAAATTTGAGCTAAAAACTTGTATAATGGCTTATTTTTAGTAATATTTCGTGGAAAAATAAACTTTTGTATACAAATTTTAAGTCTTAAAACTGACCATACGTTTTATATAAGTTATATATACATGTGAATATTAATATTTGTTAAAAATACTCTTTTTTTAGAAACAACGACAACTCCAAGTCACGTGAAGCTCACTTTAAGAGGATTTTATTTAAATTCGTTTTTCCTGTTAAGGATAATTACAAAATAAATGGGTTATTTACGAAAAGTAAATATAATATCAAGAAAATTTGTGAATTTTAGATAAAAATAGTAATTTTACTAATTTTCGTAAATTTATAAAAAATCAAAAATTTTACATTTTTTAATGAATTCGCGAAAAAAATTATGAAATGGTAACTGATTTTTGGAAATTTACTGCGAATTTTTCTAATTTTACTAAATTATTGTAAATAAACTTTTTTTGTGAACATTTATCAGGAGTATATTAATATAATTTTTTATCTAAATTTAATATTTTGATAATAAAATAGTTGATAAACAATTTATAAGTAAATAATATTTTTGTACACATTCCTCAGAATAAAGATAAACTAAAATTTCCCTATAATAAAAATTATGCTGTTATATTATAGGAAACAAATTTTTGATTTCTATTAAAGTTAAAGAAAAATTTATTTTGTTTACAAATATTTGCTTAAACATTGGAAATGAAGTAGGAAAATTATCATATTTAACATATTCTAAGTCAGCAATTTGAGATATAATAAAGTTGATGCCTTAGAATTCCGGAGACGTGAAATTTATACAGTGGCGGATCCAGGAAAGTACCTCAGGCGTAACTGTCTTTAGTCTCAGGGAAGGCGCTCAAACAAAATTTTGAATGTTTTTCCATGAAAAAAAAAATTATCAAAAAACATGCAATTTTTTGGAGATCAGAGGGGGGGGGGCGATCGCGCTTACCGCCTAACCTGTGGATCCACCCTTGAATTTGTGCCGTAGGTGCGAAGAAAACTCTCAACTGACATTTTGAATTTCACTTAAAACATCTAATCAAATGTAATAAAATTTTTTTGAGTATAATAAAGTAGTAGATACAAGTTAAATTAATGAATTTTTCAAATTCATAATAAGGTTTTCTTATAACCACATTCCTTTATCAAGTTTGAAGATAGTAATTTTATCATACAAAATTATTAATATATAGAATAATGTTATTTACATTCAATTGATCAGCAGTAATTTTAAAATAATTGATATGGCACATTACACAATTATCTATTCTGTTTTTCATAATTTGAAGTTACGAAATTTTTTAGTTATTAAAAATTCTATGAGAAGCAGATACTGGGGATGACTTTAAAAAAATTTTATTATATTATATCAACAAATTTGAACTAAAAACTTGCATGAAGGCTTATTTTTAGTAATATTTCGAGTAAAAATTAACTTTATGGCACAAGTTTTAAGTCTTAAACCCGACCATACATTTTATATAAGTTATATTTGAATATTGATCTTTTTTAAAAATATTAATATGACTTGTATGCATTTTATTTAAAATAGTAAAAAAATTTTGATAATGGCTTATTGAAGTTAAAAAGATCCAAAAACCAATTCACCCCGAAGAAAAAAACTCAAGACCGACTACACTTTTATTAAAAAATTTGATATTTTCATAATGGTAAATAGATTTTTTAAAATACGTAAATATTCTAAAGGTCCTATCAAAACTTATTCTCTATTTGATACAAATGAAATCAATAATACAGAACAATCAAAACTTTTTACGTTAAAAAATTACTCTTTTAGCAACGAAAAATTTCAATATACAGTCCGAAATAGAAAATCATCTTGTTTTCTTTTTTTAAAATCAATTTCTTTTGCCTTATAAAGATTTGTTTTCTAATTGAAAAAAAATTGAGAAAAAATCTCACACACTCAAAAATAATTAAAAATTCTAAATTATGAAATCTAATAAAATATTAAAATAATATTAAAACTATATTTCTGCATTGAATGTATAGACTAAATAAGCCTTTTCTAAGACTACAGAGGCTTTAATAAAAAAAATAATAAATTTAAAAAAATTACCAACAAATAATTATTTAGTTACCACGATCGTAATATTTATCGGTAGAGGCAGCAGAAAAGAAGTTTCCAACTTTTGTGATTGTGAAATTACTTACAATGTAAGTTAATAGATGGAGATATACAGCGCTGCAAAATTTGCATGTTTTTCAAACTTTCAATTCATAGTTCAAGAATAATTTTGCGAATACAGGAAAATTTTGTTATCGGTTTTTTTAAACGATAGAAACCTTGGTTTAACCCATAAGCGCCTAATCAACAATTCTTGGACACATGAATATTTTGGTATGAAAAAATAAATATTTTAGGCTAAAAATCTCACGTAGTAGGTATTTTTTATCGCTCTTTCCATTTCTGGGGTAAGGTTTAAGGGTTTTTACTTACGACCCTTGGGTAATGAAATATCAACCCCTAAAGTAGGGTAAAATCACTAAAATTGTAAAATTTAAAAAAAAAGTTACTACACGCAAAAGAAAGGTTTCTTTATCTTGGAAATTATATTTTTTACTTTCCAAAAGGTAAAAGATGCAGATTTATGTATTCTTAGCACATTCACCCTCTCGAGGGGGCAAATATTTGGGGTAAGGGTGAGTATTTTACAGTTGTATAAAAAATGAAAATTTTTAGCTAAATACGTCAACTAGTATGTATTTTTGGTCACTCTTTTTATTTCCGAAATCTGTTTTAGACATAATATTCAATCCTTCGAATGGGTGAATGTGCTAAAAATATATAAACTTACTTCTTTTATCTCTTGGAAAGTAAAAATTATCATTTTCATCATTAAAAAAATATTTTTTTGCATATTAACTTTTTATTTTTTAATTTTACAATTTTAGTGACTTTACCCTACTTTAGGAGTTGATATTTCAGTACCCAAGGGTCGTAGGTGAAAACAGACTTCAGAAATGGAAAGAGCGACCAAAAATACCTACTAGGTGACTTTTTCAGCTAAAAATATTCATTTTTTATACAACTCTAAAATCCACCCACTTATCCCTAATATTTCCCCCCTAGAGGGGGTAAATGTGCTGAGAATACATAAATTTTCATCTTTTACCATTTGGAAAGTAAAAAATATAATTTCCAAGATAATTATTCATAAGAACCATACAACAAAAAATTTTCACCACCAAGCGTGCTTCGAAAATCAGTAGGTATTCCTACCTTTCTAAAATTTTTTTAAAAAGTAATTTTTAATTTTTGGAAATTTTTTTGGAAAAAAATTGGAAATCTCTACGTCTTGGAAAAAATATTTTTATAAAAAAAAAAAATTTGGAAAAAAAAATCGGAAAAAGTGTCCGCCAACCAGGGAAAACTTATAACCTTGGGGACGTCAAATTAAAATCTATAGTTATAGATAATTTTATTATGTCGGAAAAACATCCAACCTTTTATTTATTACTAAGGGCCTTTTGTGGCTGAAAAAACTGGGCTCCATGTTATAAGATTTTCTTAGGGCATCTTTCAAAATACCACTGTACCTTATGTTTATTAACTTATAAACTTCCGCTTGATTTTTTTTTTTTGTAAAAGTTTCATATTTTCAATCCCCTTAAAACCGCAAACTTTTTATCATCAATTCTCGCTTTCACTAAATTGCTGTCAAAATTACAACGTTTGACGGGAGAAAGTTTTATATGTCTCAAAAATTTCGTGCAAACTCTTAGTTTCCAAAAAATTTTTACCCTCCCTTTGTGCCTTAGTTTTATCAGAGATAAAGCTTAATATTTCATAGTTTTGCATTCAAACGAATAACTTCAAATTCGGGAAAATTCAATTCTGGGCTTTGCAATTTCTTAAAATTATTATATTTGTTAATTGAATATAATTTTTATTCAGATATTTTAAGAATTTTTCTAAGAACTTTCTGACTTTGGACTTACAAGAGACACCGGAACCTTTGGGTCGCCAAATTACAATCTATAGTTATGGATGACTTTAAAATGTTAAAAAAACACCCGTCACTTTTCCAATGCACCTACTGGGCTTAGAAACGCAGGACTCAATGTTATAAAATAGGGTTTTTTCGAAATCTTCCATATAATGCTGTAACCTTGCCAATTAATCAAATTACTTCCGGTTGGTCTTATTTTTTCCGTATAAGTACCATCTTTTAATTTCCGCAATGCTCCATCGCCTATTATTTCATTACTATAGTCAATAAATCAAATGCCCGTTTTTGAATCCAAATGACCACATTTTAAATTGCTGCCAAAATTGCAATTTTCAATAAAAATAGGTCTTGTAGGTTTCAAAAATTTTATACAAGTTCCAAGTTTCTAAAAATTTCTTACTGGTTCTTTTAGCTTTAGATATTTCTGAGATATGACTCCATAAATTTAATGATAAAATATAATTTTTTTTAAAAAACTATAATTTGAGACTCTGTCTTTAAATTATCATATCTGCTAAATGAGTAATCAAAAAGAAGCGAGTAAGCATTTTTCGAAACTTAGAGCAAGTACAAAATTTTTGAGACCTACAAGACCTGTTTTTATTGAAAATTGCAATTTCGGCAGCAATTAAAAAATTGGTCACTTAGGTCCGAAAATGGGCATTTGATTTATTGACTATAACATTGAGAAAATAGGTGATGGAGCATTGCAGCTGACGGGAATTCAAATATAGTACTTATACGGAAAAAATGAGACCAGCCGGAAGTAATTTGCAAGGTTACAGCGTTATATGGAAGATTTCGAAAAAACCCTATTTTGTAACATTGATCCCTGCGTTTCTAAGCTCAGAAGGCGCTGCCCATAAAATTTTATAATTTGTTTCTGATAATTGGTCATTTGAACTTTCTTCTAATATCTGTGATAATTGGGTCGGTTTGGTTTCAAATTTTATGGTTTGAAGTTATTTGTTTGAAAATACTGCGTTATTTGATTCTAATCCCCAAAATGGTATACATTTAATCCTGAAAATAGTTCATCTTTTCTATCTGGAAATATTTCTTGACATCTTTATGAATAAAATCTAATTTTCAACTTTTAAAAAAGTGCAGTGTCTCAATTATCATAAACGACACATCAAATAATCTAATTAAGGAAAAATTTGAGAGATATTGCTAAATTTTTTACGAATGTTGAAAGATAAAAATTGTACTTTTGATTTAAAATGCAAAATGTTAATCGACTGAGGAATTATAAAAAAAATTGGTACACTGAAAAAAATATCCGTTTGCCGCAAGCGGATTCCTCTTGTGGCTAGAGGATGTTTTTTTTATTGTAGCTATCGTAAAAACTGATAAAGTTAAAATTTATTTATTTATTTTTTTCATATGAGCATTTAAAACAAGAAAACATTTTTAAATTTTACGTTCGAAACCATAGAAAAATAAAAACAATTTTCAAAAATTCACGTATAACCATTTATTCATATATGTACCTATATTACTATACAACATGTAAAATCCACTGCTTTGCTCCAAAATTTAACATAAAAAACATTAATACCACTCATTGAAAAATATTAATTAAAATTTGTTTCACATTACAGAAAACATATTTAACATCTTTTTTATAATCCAAAATTTTGTATAATTATAATCAAAGAACGAAAAAAGTAAAAAAATAAAATATTTACCGAATGCCACCATGATTGTAAGATGATATATTTTATAAATCAATAGATCAGTAACCCTACATTGAAGGGCTCTGAGTAACTTTTGGTGCCTCACGGTCTTGTTGCATTTATGCGGGGTTGCTGTCAAGTTTCTGTAGATGCAGACGAAAAATATTTTTAAAAAAATTTACTATGTTTTTAAACGTAATTGTACTCAATTGTATAGTATAAAATCATTTTGTTGATTTTATGAAATACATGCAATTAAAATATTGATTGTTTTTTATTTAAAAATAAAAATGGAGGATTTACGAGAAGAATTCCTTGAACGTTTTTTTATTTAAAATAAATGTAAAAGTTATTGTGAAGTAGGTAATTGTGAATTAGTTTGTAATAAAAATTCATGTTACTTGCATTAATTATATTAATATTGTTTAAATTTTTATTCAATTTTAACTTTTTATCGGTTTTTATGATAGTTACAATAAAAAAACCATCCTCTAGCCACAAGAGGAATCCTCTTGCGGCAAATGGAATTCCGCTTGCGGCAAACGGATATTTTTTCCAGTGTAGAATTTAATTTAACAATATAATTGAAATTTTTCATTAAAAAGATTTTTTTTAGCCCCTCTAATTAGCCTTAATAACCCAATTTGGTAAAATATTAGCTAAACTCTATATTTTATTAATAATCCTCAAAAAATTGGCGTTGCTTTAAATATTATACCGCTGGTTTTAATATATTGCAAAAAACCTTTAATATGGGGTAGTTTTTGACCATTCAAGAATGTCCCTCTAATTTCCACCGCATTTGGACCCCGGTTTCGTGTTCGGCGACTCAAAAAACTTATAGTAGAACTTATAGTAGAGCTTCCAGACCCCCCCCCCCCCGCCGCTTAGCATATTTACTGGAGTATGAACCATTGAGGTATTAACACCTCATTTTTTTTAAATTTTTTATCCAAAAATCTCAAACTACTTTTTTTTTTTAATTTGGACGTAATACCTCATTTTTTTCCATGAAAGTGCTAATATCTACAAATATTGTTTTTCATCGATATCTCGAAGCTGATACTTAATTTTTTGAAAATTATTATGTGAATATTTTTTGCAATAAAAATTTAACAAATGACCAAATTTTCTTTTTTTTCTTTTTGGGCAAATTTTTTTATTTACAAGTACTAATTTTAGAAATATCATTTTTATTCAATTTCTTGGATTTAATATCTAATTTTTTGAACAGTTTTCCATAATTGTTTGCACCAATAAATAAAAAAAACAAGATTATTTTTTTTATTTTGGAAGAATCACCTAATTTTTTCTCACGGGATTTCTAGTTTTAAAAAAATTCATTATTTCTCAATTTGCGTATTTTTTATATTTATATTTTTACCGAGAAAAATTAAAAAAACTCCATTATTTTTTTTTTTTAACTAACTTAATGCCAAATTTGTTGTCTCTTATTTCTCAGATATGATACATAAAATGGTGAATATTTTCTTCTCTTTTGAAAATTTGGCATTGCTTGAGGAACCGTAGTGCCAATAATTTGGCAAAGTCTTTTTTATATGTTCAAATCTTTTTTATAATTATTGAAATAAAAAATAAAGACTAAAAGATATAGAAAAAACTATCTGAAAAATCAAATTTTTATTCTGAAATAGTCTTTCATGAAAATTTAATATTATAAAATTGATAAAATTTCAATTTTTTTATGAGCAAAGAATTTTAATTAAAATAAAATACCATATTTCTTAAAATTTGGTATATAAATTAGCTTCTATAAAAAATTATATTAAAAGAACCCTTATTTCTAAAGACAATATACCAAATTATTTCATAGGTTTGTATCCATACCAGAAATGCATGTCCTTTATATATAAATGCGTTAATGAAACTATTAAATAATATACTATATATATTAAAGCTTTTGAATAAAATAATACAGAGCTTGCGCAAAGTATTACATGCATAATTTTTACTTTTAGGATGAATGAATTTGAAATAATTGAAACAATAAAAATAGATATTTTTAAAATATAAAAGAATGTATCAAATCAAATGTAGGTGTAAAAACGAAAATGATACAGATATATAAACAATTTAACTATTGTAACTAAAGAATTCAATGAGCAGGCGCCGCTTTTCAACTTAAAATCCTACCTTGTTGATATTGAAATAGGGAGGGAAGTTTCAGCCGTAGATTTTAAAACTCAGAGCCACGCGAGTGGCCGGCCGCGCGCGATATATTAACCTCGATTAAACTTAAATATTACACAAAAATGTGAATTTTATTGTTTAATTTTTATAAGTGTTGTTTTATAATATTGTGTTGCTTAAATGAAGTTTTAGTAAATCAAAAAGATAATAATAATGATGAGTTGGTGGTTGAAAGTTTTACAGTGCCTATTAATATTTGATGGATTGGTACTGCATTATGGTGAGTAAAAAAATTTTGCTTTTACAATGATTGAAAAAATTAATCATTTTCGCTTAAAAATGAAAATACTTCATTAAATTTAGATTATCTTATTCAAATCGAAACTTGAGAAAAGCTCTCCAGTGATTTGAAAAGTATAAAAGGAATTTAAGTTAGGGATTGTAATTGAATTGTAAATTACTAGAATATCGTGTGTTCAATTTAATTGAATTTAATGTTTAATCCTATAGATAAAATAAATTAAAGAGTGTAATATTTAGTTTAAAATTAAACTAAAAAAAATCTAAAAATATTTCTTTGTATTTTGAGTAAAATTTAAATTTAAAAAGAAAAAAATACTTTATTTTGTAAATAACTATGCACATAAGTTTTTATGAATTTTAAAGTTGAATTTAAGTTAATAAACTTATAACTGGTTTGTATTTTCACACAACCTACGAGAATGGAGCATGTTCGCTTATACCAGATTAAACGTATACACCTTAATCAAAATAATCCGAAATTAAAATGACTCTAAGTCTAAAAAATTAATACTACTACTACTTTTACGTGGTATGGTTATATGGTATGCTATGGCATTTTTTGGTATGTTATGGTCTCTAAATTGAAAATGTTCTAAGTCCATTTGACCCCCATAAAAATGTCCATTTTTGACTTCTCCCCTGCTGAGAGGGACTTTTTTGAGAAAAAATTGTTCAAAAAATTAAGTATCAAATTAGAAAAATCGAATAAAAATGATGATTCTAGCTACTAGTATTTTCAAAGAAATAAATTAGGTACTACGTCCAAAAGAAAAAAAATTTGGTATTTTTTGTATTTTTTAGTGACAAAAATGTTGCGAAAAAAATTTGCACAAAATTAATTATCAGATTCCAAGTATCAAGTAAAAACGATATTTCTAAATATTAGTACTTTTATAGAAAATAATTAGGTATTGCATTCAAATTGAAAAAAGAATTACGATTTATTTACATTAATGCAAAAAATTTTTAGAATAAAATTTTGATAAAATTAAGTATCAGATCCAAGAAATCAAGTAAAAACGATGTTTCTAAAATTAATACTTTCATAGAAAAAAATTATATTAGGTACTGCGTCCAAAAAGAAAAAAAATAGGGTTTTTTGTATTTTTTGGTAAAAAAAATTTGAAAAAAAAATTTGAAAAAAAACTTTTGAAAAAATTAATAATTAGATTCGATGAGATATCAAGTAAATACGATACTTCTAGATATTTGTACTTTCAAAAAACGAGGTATTACGTCCAAATTAAATAAAATAAAGTAGTTTAAGATTTTTTAATAAAAAAATTTTAGAAAAATAAATTAGGGCTGAATACTAAAATGGCTGTGAAATATAACTGGTTATATACATACATACATACATACGAATATACATACATAAATACATCCATAGACACACACACATTATTTTTTTTTAATCGTTTTTTTAGCTTCTTAGGGTCTCAAACACATTTAGTATACCTATATCTAAAGGAGATCAATCTAGACAGGTAAACAGTAAAAAAATATTATTTGTTATTTTTGCGTTTCAGATAATTTTGAACAATATCAATCTTATTTGAAAAATTTTTAGAACTAATAGTTTCTATATTACTAGGGTCACTATCTATAAAATATCAAACTAGACGGGTAAAGTGTAAAAAAATATTAGCAATTCAGACCATTTTGAACATTATGAGCCTTATAAACAAAAATTTTTTATTAACAATTATTTTATCTCCAGGGTCCCTCTCTATAAAAAATCAAACTAATAGGGTAAAATGAACTTTCTAAAACTAGTACTCTCATAAAAATAAATTAGCCCAAGTAAAAATGTGAATATATTATCAATATATTGATTTTGAAATATATTATCAATATATTGTGAACAATATATTGTGAACAATATATTGCAAAAAAACCAAAATTTTTAGGTTAAAAAAGTATAATTTTAAAATATAAAATATAATTAAATCATAAAAAGTAGATTTAGAGCTATTAATCGCCTTGTTGCTTAAGGGTCGTTTTACCTAAACTTTTTTTTGATAATCAAATTTTTTTTTTTTCTGTTAATTACTTTATATATGTCTCAAGAGTATGTAAAAAAAATTTATTTTTAAATCCTCCCCCCTAAGTATATTTTTTGGCCTGTTTTGCGCGCACCGTCAAACGTACTTTTGATAAAATTTAACGGTATGGCTCTATTATTATCTTACATATCTTCTAACTATTGTTAAATAGTTAGAAATTATGTCGGAACCGGTCACTGATAGAAATTATGAGCAAATTTAGCTAGTATTCGCGATTGTTTATGACGCCAAATTTAGCCGTGCCAAAATGGTAAAAAATAGCAAATCGGCCCAGCAGTAGGGGTAAAATCAGCTACAGGTTCAGTATGAAAACCGGAAGGATAACTTTATGGCTCCAAAATCACGAATAACTTATAAGTATACTTAAATATACAAAAAAAAAATGTTTTGTTAAATTTCTACGAAAAAAAAATTTTTATTCTTATTTAGAAAACTATGTTTTTATACCTTCTAATTAAGATTTCTCTAAAACTACTCAACAGATTTTAATTTTTTTGGTCTAATATACTTTTTGTAAGTTCCTTTACGTAATAAAAAAAAAAAATTAATAATTTAATAACTAAAAGTACCGAAAAAATTATTCCAAAACTTCAAAGTCGTTTTACTCGAAACAACGTCTTTGAAAACCATGTACACGATTACGCGATAACTTCTGCACCGATTTACTTTAAATTTACTAAGCAACTTAATAAATGCACTAATTTTGGGATGACGTCGAGTTTTTTTTTTTTTATGTTCTCAAAAAATTTTTACAGCTGCTTTTGCCCAAAAATTATAGGCTTTTTTTTTCATTTTAACTTTGTGTAGCCGCCATTTTGTTCCTAATTAATTTTTTTGAAAAAACTCGACGTCATCCCGAAATTACGGGTTTTAAGTCTTACCAATTTTTTTTTTGTATGTTTTAGATTATCCTAAGTCAAGATATCCTGTACATAACTTTGGATTATTTTTTTTTCAGAGACGCAAATACACCCCTCTTACGCAAAAATGACGTCACAAAAAACAAAAAAAAAATTTTTTTTTTTAATTATTAATATATTTCTAAACAATAAAAAAAATTTGATTCAAATATCTCTATCCGTTATTTCACAATCCTACCTTGAAAATCAGCTAAAATATCGACATATTTAGGTAAAACGACCCTTAAAACTTATCCAGAACAGATTAGAAAGAAAGAAGTATTTAGAAGTAGAAAAAAATTAATGTCAGCCTAAGGAATTCGGAGTTTCCTGAAAGCTAAAAAAAAGGACACATCCATGATTTTTTTCCATTGAAAATTTGTTGTTCCTCTGAATGTCTACCTGGCCAGATTTTTCGACCTGTAAAATAAAATTAGAAATTTATTAGCTAAGTGAACGAAAGTTACTTTTATTATTTGATCTTTTTAAAATATGGTTTAATTTAAAAAATTTTAAAAAGTTAATTTTTTCATAAAAAGAAAAAAATAAATATTTTCTAAATTTAATCGAATTTGAAAAAAAAAATATTAATTGTAAGTACCTTACGAAAACTTTGTGCTTCTTGCCCAAATTTTTCCATTAAAACGGTTAGTTTTTCCAGAATTACTGACAAAAATTTTTGGTTCTTTTTTTAATAATTTCCTTAATGCATTTTTCATTTACATCATTTGCTAATAATTTAATTGCTATATTATTTTTGAATTTATCATAATACTTTTTTACATTAAAAAAATTAGAAGTTTGATGTGTCACAAAAAAAAAACATTGATATTTTTTCTCTGAGTGAAGTTAAAAGACAAAATATTTGTTTATTTACTTAGTTACATTTACCTATATAATTAAAACAAAATAAAATAGCGGCTTGAAATAGGTTAGCGACCAATGAACAAAATTTATTTACACGAATCAATCAACATCAATTTCATAATTTTTTTGAGCGCTCATTTTTTTTGTGATGAATCAGCAGCATTAAGCAGCAATATAAAAATTAATTAAATTTTAAGTTGAAGCAAAATGTATCAAGGAAATTATTAGAAAAAGAATCAAAGTTTTTGTCAGTAATTCTGGAAAAACTAACCGTTTTAATGGCAAAATTTAGGCAAGAAGTACAAAGTTTTTGTAAGGTACTTACAATTAATATTTTTTTTTTCAACTTCGATTAAATTTAGAAAATATTTATTTTTTTTATTTTTATGAAAAAATTAACTTTTTAAAATTTTTAAAATTAAACTATATTTTAAAAAGATCAAATAATAAAAGTAACTTTCGTTCACTTAGCTAATAAATTTCTGATTTTATTTTACAGGTCGAAAAATCTGGCCAGGTAGATATTCAGAGGAAGAACAAATTTTCAGTGGAAAAAAATCATGGATGTGTCCTTTTTTTTAGCTTTCAGGAAACCCCGAATTCCTTAGGCTGACATTAATTTTTTTCTACTTCTAAATACTTCTTTCTTTCTAAGCTGTTCTGGTTAAGTTTTAAGCAACAAGGCGATTAATAGCTCTAAATCTACTTTTTATGATTTAATTATATTTTATATTTTAAAATTATTCTTTTTTAACCTAAAAATTTTGGTTTTTTTTTGCAATATATTGTTCACAATATATTGTTCACAATATATTGATAATATATTTCAAAATCAATATATTGACAATATATTCACATTTTTACTTGGGAGGTACTACGTCCAAAAAGAAAAAAAAATTTGGTGTTTTTTGTATTTTTTCGTGAAAAAAATTTTGGGAAAAAAATTTTCAAAAAATTAAGTATCAGATTCGAGATATCGAGTAAAAATCGTACTTTCAAATATAAGTACTTTCATGGAAATAAATAAGGTATTACCTCCAAATTAAAAAAAAAAGTAGTTTGAGATTTTTTAATGAAAATATTTTTGAAAAAAAAATTAGGTCTTAATTCGATAATGCTTATGTGAAATATCACCGGTTACAATATTTTCAGTTATTAGTATTCTAATGGAATTAAATGTAGTATTACACTAAAAAAAAAAAATATTGCAGTTATTAAAATTTTTTTGTTTTTTTAATTTTGAGAAAAAAAATTTGAAAAAATTCGGTATCAGATCTAAAAAATTACTATAAACAAACTTTCTAAAACTAGTACTCTCAGGTACTACGTCCAAAAAGAAAAAAAAATTTGGTATTTTTTATATATTTTTGTAACGAAAATTTTGGGAAAAAAATTTTCAAAAAATTAATTATCAGATTCGAGATATCGAGTAAAAATCGTACTTTCAAATATAAGAACTTTCATGGAAATAAATGAGGTGTTACATCCAAATTAAAAAAAAAAAAAAAAATAGTTTGAGATTTTTTGATCAAAAAATTTTTGAAAAAAAAATTAGGCATTAATTCCATGTGAAATTTCACCGGTTACATACACACACACACACACACACACACACATACAGACTTTTTTTAAAAATCGGTTTTTTAGCTTCCTGAGGTCCCAAAACGTGCTTATATGCCAAAAAATCAAAAATCAAAATTTGACCCATCACAATGGTTCCTCTATGAGGAAAAAGTAGTTTGAGATATTTTAAAAAAAAAATTTTTTTTAAATAAATTGGGTCTATAATATAAATATTGTAAGATCAACACATTGTTAATATAAATTTTTAAAATTATTGTTCAAAAAAATGAATCAAGAAAAAATTTTATAATTTTTGCATTCAGATCACCTGCAGTGGCCAGCGGATTGATTGATGAATTATTTTAAAAAAATTGAAACAATAAAAAAATTATATTCAGCTCCAATTTTGGTCAATAAAATATTATTTTTACTTTTTTAATACCATAATGGTTGTAAAATATCACCGGTTACATGCATACATACATGCATAAATACACGCACACACATACTTTTTTTTAAATCCGGTTTTTAGTTTCCTGGGGTTCAAAAAATTTTAAATTTTCCTTACATTGTGTATTTTATTGTAGTAAAAGAAGATTTAATTTTAATTAGCAGTATATTAATGCCTTGTAATTTTTAATTACTAATTTTTTTTAATTCTGTGTTCTTAATCATCTTTTTAAATGCATGTTTTCTTAAACTTCCATTAAATTTGCAAAATAATTTAAAAAATTACATGAGTATTTCAAGAATAATTATCCTACTTTAAGACTAATAATGTTAAAAAATTTATTTTAGATATACTACAAAAATTTAATACCTATTTGATGGTTCTTTTTTTACAAACATTCATTTCCTAAAACTAATTTACATGAAATGAATTATCCAAGGAAAATTAAGCATTTGTTCATTATATACAATACACATTAAACAACCTCAGGCTAATTTAAAACGTTAGATTGATAATTTAAGAGTTTCAGTTTTATGCCTTTATTTAGCAAAGTCATTGAATAATATTTCATTTAAAAATTTATGTGTAGTTAATCCTTTTCTGCTCCAGATTAAAAGTCGATATGAAATCTAGTCAAGAATCTAGTAGACTATTATTTACGATTAATCGTCAAAAATCTCCAAATTACTAGTAAGTTAACTATCGGATAGTAAATTTACAACCAAGATAGTAATTACTTGAACAAGAATTTTTACAGTATATAGTAAATCCTTTTCTACGTCAAATGAAAAGTCGAGATTAAATCTAGCCTAGCATTATAAGTTACACAGAGTGGTTAGAGCTTTTTAACGATTAATCGTGAATAACTCCCAACTACACTATAAAACTTACAAAATAATACAATAAAATTGAAAGAAAAAAAAATTTTTCTCAAATATTTTTCTGTTTTCTGAATGAATTTTTCAAAGAAACTTCAGTAAAATTTATTTATTCTCTTTTCTAATTTAATAACTTTTAAGTATTTTTTAAGATTTAATAACTAATCAGATAACACAATGTAATTATTGAAAAAAAGCCAAAATAAAACCAGTTTCTAATCAAATTGAAAATTTTATATGAAACCATCCATATACTTACAGTGCAAATAATCTGCAATGTCTTAAACATATTTTATATATTTAAGAAGCTCATCTTTGTGTACTGAAATTTGAACAATTAAATTCAAACTAATCAAAACATTTCGAATATATTATTAAGTATTTTCTCATTAAATTTAGTTTCATAAGTTTTTAGCTTATAAAATTTAGAAGCGTAAAAAATTTTTTAATAAAAACAAAGCTTTTCAACATGATATCTCTATTATTCAAAAGAAAAAATAAAGTTATGAAAGAAAATTGTAATAAAATGTGTATATATATATTTAATAGTGAAAAAAGTTTCTTCAAATGTACTATATTAAATTTTAAAAGTAGATACAATCAAGATCTTATATAACAGAAAGAAAATTCAAATAAAAAGAAAAATAGTAAGCATTTATTACATACATATTCGTTCTCCTGCATTCAGTTTATCTTTTAAAATATATAAAATATAAGATTATTTTATATATAATAAAATACACCAGATGTCTTTTACGAGACACGTAAATATTATATACATAACCTTAAATATTATCGTATAGGTTAAGAGTTTAAGCTTTAACATAAAGTGAAAGAGAAAGATATAGAGAATCTAAACAGGATAAATAGTCATATTTTACTAAAACATCTACACATATGTGAGAATATGAAATATGTGGAATGCAATACCACGAAAAGAACAATAATGCCCTAGCTCTTTAGATCGCCAAATTATGTCAAACGAATCTCAACTATTTAACTTTATATAAGATAACGATATGAATAAATATTTAGAAAATTTTTATATTTTTGGTATTAATATGCCTGAAATGGATAATCTTAGTAAGTTCTGGTATTCAAGTTGGCTATAAATGCATGGAAACACAAATTCTAATACTTTTTCTCTTGTTTAAGAAACAGATAGCTGATATATTTGGTCAATAGCAGTTTCAATTCTCTCGACCTTGGAGGCAAAAATAAGAACATTTTCTCCTTATAGAATAAAATTATTTTTCAAACTTATAGGTTTCTGTTACAATTTTTGTTTGTCATATTTAGAAAGCTGGACACTCTCTGTGACAAATAAAGATAGTATTGCCTAAAAGCTTGTACCCTACGCCTATTGCACAGCTCCTATTCTTTTCTTGCAAATAACAATGCAATCGTTCACTTTCGTCTTTTGTATTACAAACAGCTATTTTCAAATTTTAATCTGTAAACTTTTAAGGAAAAAATTTATATAGAAAATTTTATTAAAAAATACTAAAATTTACATTAAAATAAAGTGGAGTAAGTAATAGCTAAAATATAGTGATGTCAGTTTAATATAAGATTCTCATTATACATTAATTTATAAAGCATGAAGCTAATAAAATGAGAAATAGAATGTAATATTAATAAACTATTAAGGTAAAGACTCTTATTGGTGTTTTAGATTAATAATAGCTGCTATATGTTTGGGTACTTGTAGGTCATGAGAGTGATTATGACACATAATATTTCTTCTATTTAATCTAAGATGCCTAGGCTATTTAGTTCCCTTATAAACCTTCTGAACTTTTTTCGTATTATTATCCTTTCTTTTTGTATTTTTCCTTCTTTTTCATTCTTATTTAAGTTAGACGGTCTAATTTAAGTGCTACCAGTAGAGACAATGTAAATCATTATTCAGCAACCTTTGTTCTTATCGAAGGGAGCAATTTACCCCTACAAGGTATGCCATTCCCCTCGAATAAGTAGGATTAAAATACCATATGGTCGAGGATCCCTTAAATACGTTGGGGCATACCTCAAAAGTTCTGTACTTCACAGCCAGGTGACAAAGTCAAGCCCCCAAACTCTGTAGCCAATAACGTACCCTCATCACATTTTACGGGAGTTGCTGTGACGGGGGCAGAGTATTTCGATATTAAGAACTATAAAGTACCCATACTAGTACCCAATTAGTTTACGTTTTACTTTTGAAATCCGATTCAGTGCACATAGCATGGCTTTTTAAGAAAAGCTAGGCATGACCCGTATAGAGCCTTTAATATTTTATCATTTACCTATACTTCAACCTACTAACAGCGGCCTTAACTACCCTCCTTCTCCTTCCTGAACTTAGTAAGGTTATGGGCTTGAGTCCATAATAGCGTAATTTTCCTTTTTAACTGTAAATCTATTAACACTGTATTCACTCAAGTTAAAATATTGTCTAAATTAAATAAGAATTAAAACCTTAAAAATTATACATTTCAAGACTTATTTTTCATATTTGCATGATTTTTAGAAAAAAAAAAAGATTCATATTATTTTTATAAAATTAAAAAGTATGAAAAAAATAAAATGAAGAGCAAAAAAAAAATTTTTTTAAATGAAAATTTTTAGGATTCACTATACTGCTGTATATAAAAAAAAAAGGAAAAACTCTTTATGAAATATTTTTATACTGTTTATGAACGTATATACGTAATTTTCTGGTTTCATATAAATTCATTCATATTAAAGAATAGAAATCCTATACAATATGTATGAATAAAATTCTATATGCTTTTAACAAAAGTTAAGAGAGTTATTATAAGCACGACCTAAATGATTTTATTAAAAAATTATTCATGCTAAAAAAAATAAAGTTTTTTACATTTTATAATTTTTAATTTATTTATGAATTCAGACATTTTATAGTAGAGTATAGGCTTGAAAGAAACTACTTTTTTTTGGTTTTTTATTATTTAAAAGTTTTTTTTTTGTTATTAGAAATTAATTTAGTAGATTAAGATAATAATTGAGGTACTGACCGATAAATATTTATTTTTCTGATTTTCTATTATTTTTTTCTTACATTTTTTAAAATTAATATACAAAAATTAAAATATGTATGCAAAAAACTTTTTTACTCTTCACTAATTAAAAGTTTCATTATAAGCCAAGAAAAATTGTTTATTTAATGTCAAAGATAAAAAAACTTTACGAATTTTTGGTTTACAAGAAAAATAAAATTTTCTAATTTTGTCTAATATTACGAAAACTCTCACTTTGCTAGTTAAATATAAATTTGAATAAAGAAACAGGGATTTGTAATAAAAGTAAAATAGTTGTTACTTTAAAATATATTTATAATTTAATATATTAATACATGGAGGAGGAACTACTCACAGCGTTGGATTTACTAAAGAATGGAAAAGCATAAGAGCCTAATGGAATATACCTTCAGAGATATTTAAGAAAATAAAGAAGTTAAAAAACTTATAACTAGTTTGTGTTTTCACACAATCAACGATCATAGAACATGTTCACTTATAATAATTTTAACTTATACTCCCTAATTATTATAAGTCCTAGAATCGAAATTGTAATTTTAAATTCTCCTAAGTCCATGAACCTAAAGTATTCTAATTTCTTATTCTTATCAGGGCCTGACTCCCACTTCAAATTATCCTTATTCCCTAAATCAAAAATGTTCTAAGTCCATTTCACCCCTCCTGTCGCGACAAAATTTTTCAAATATCCCATCCAATGAACATGTTGCATGTTAAAAAAAAATCATTTTATTTAAAATTGACAATGAAGACAATAAAACTTTTTTTGTAATACCGCAATATCCCAATATACTGAATAGCGTAATAGAATTTTTTAACACGAGGATAACTACAAATGTAATTTAAAATTTAATATAATATGTTAAAACAGAGTATGTGATTGTCATATTTATAAAATTACAAAAAGTTTTTTGCATAAATTAAATTATTTAAATTTTTGTTTAATAATTTTATTATCACTTGTTTATATTACGTATCCATCAACATTCTGGTCTCCTTTTTGTTCTATTTACTGTTATAACCATATTATGTAATATGCTAAAATCAAAATTGAAAATTTTGATAAAATTTAATGCGAAAATATTTTATAAATAAACATGTAGGCAAACAATTTATTATTTGAAAAGAAAAATTTTGAATAAATAAATATTTTTTGTTGTTGTTATTTTTCATGTAAAATATAAAGAAAAATTGTACTTATTTTTTAGATTACCTACCTGCACAATTTATTTTATGAGAATCATAAAAGAAGTTGAAATAAAGTTCAAAAGAATTTTCAATATTTAACTCTTTGTTTAAAAGGTTTATTTTTTATTCAGCTACTTGAAATTCTGTAAAATATGTTTATTCTAAAAATAAACTTTTATGAATTTAAATTTTTTTTTATGCCGAATTTTCTGTTTTAACTTTTTTAAAATATATTTTAAATTTTGAAGTTTGAAATTTGTTTCCTTGATAAAAAGTAAAATTTCTTAACATTTTATGTAGTTAAATTTTGTTAAAAGAGTTTCTTATACTGAAAATTATCGCTAATTTTTAAATCATTGCACTAAATTGTACAAAAATTTTGAGAAATTTGCTTTTTCATTCATAGTGAAAAACTATCAAAATATGGTATCACGTGTAAAGTCGTTATTAAAGTAACTCAGTTTAATCTAAAACTTTCATTTTAAAAATTAAAATTTATTAATCATAAGTAAAATATAAGATATTAAAAACAGCTACTGTAAATTTACAAAAAAAATAGTTAATTTTTTGAATAATTAGCAAATTTTAGTAAAATTCCGAAATTCAATTTCCTTTGTAAATTTCTTGTAATTTTTAAAAAAACCTTTGTATAATAAACTCACTTGCCAAAAAAATTATTTCTTCGACTACTTTAGAGCGTTCCAAAAACTTTTAAGGTGAAGCTAGCAAAGAGAAAATTTACAATGTATATTTTTGTTAAGCTTTTTATACAAGCCAAAATTAATTCTACAATTCTTAAACCATCGCATCATTATAACTTTCTTCTATCACTCGTAATTTTCACTGAGTTTCCTTTACTAACAAGTAACTTGTAAATAAACTATGAACAAAAAGCATTAAATAGAAAATTAATACAATTAATACATTTCTGAGAAATCCATATTCTTTGTATTATGAGAAACTTATAAGTCAAAAATCAACAATAATTGAATTTTGTTCACTCAGTTCGAAGTTCAGTCTCAAATAAATTAATACTTATATAATTTCTAAATATTTACACAACTCATTAACAAAAATATTATACGTATAAAATTTTGTTGCAAAAACCTTATTTTAATCTAGACTTTAATTCTAATCTTCAATTTCTCATTTTCATTCTTCACATAGTAACACAAAATATAAGTCCTGAATTAAATTTTTTTTCTATTCAAATTCTCTTCTTTTTTTCATTTCTTTTGTAAAGTCGTTGTAATATACGCATTTTTGTTGTATACGAACATAATTTAATGCATACACTCAGTATGTTTTTTAAAATGGTAAAAAGTTGAGAGAATAACAGAATTTTAGTTTTTTTTGTAACACTGTATAGAATCAAAATTATAATCATATAAAAAATTTCTTTTGTTAATGTAAATAATACTTTTTTTGTAATTATGGGTTGTAAATTATATTGAAATATGTTTTACAATACAGGACCAAACCATATGCAAAAGACTTTTATTTAATTAAATTTTGTTTATTAATATTATGTAATATAATATTTGCAAATATTGTAATTTTAATTAATTATTTATTTATATGAATTAATTATTAGTTACATAATTAATTAATAATTTTGAAAAAAATGTATGAAATTTAATACTTTTGAAAAGTTATAATGAATGGAATATTTTTTCAAAGCAGCAAACAATGATACATTTTTAAAAAAGGTTGTTTAGATTGCTTTTGGTATACAACGAAAAGATATTTTTAAAATAGAGATCTCCAGTTCTATGATGTTTTCTTAAATCAATATTTGAGCAGAAACTCTTATTAGCTACATGCAACATAAAAAAGTTAAAGATTTCGTTTTAAGTTTATTTAGGGAATACTTTCTGAGAAACTTGCTTGAAATATTTTACTAAAAAAGTAAGGAAAAATAATGCTAATATTAGCTAAACAAGAACAACATTATAGTCGAGATCTTTAAAATGTTCATTGAGGAAGCATTTTTTTCTTAAATTTATTTATATCAAAGTTTAAAACAAATACTATTAACATAAAAAGCTTATGATAACCTCAAGGAGCTTCAAAAGTCTGGTTGATAAGAAGCTTGCCTAATAATCGGAAAAAGAAGAAATAGTTTTTTTCTTTCTTTTATATTTACTGGCTCTGACATTTGTCTTTTTGCATCTGGTATACATTTTACTCCCTTTCGACATAACCAAATTTTTTTAGTACTATATCAGTTTAAATAAATATTTATGCATAAATGTCAGTATAGAATGTATAGACGTTGTAAGCCGTGTTCCATGAGGTACGTGACTTCTTCTAAACCACACACCGGTTTTAAGTGCCCTAAATTGGATTTCATCCCTTAATTTCATATTTTGCGGATGCTTGAGTCCTAACCTGATACCGAAAGTGCTTATAGCATATTTTCCACTTGGTTTACACATGCAGTTAAGTATATTGCTTAATTTCGAGTACGATCAAACAGAGAATGTATCAGCGAGCTACGACACCAGTTTCCTTGTATTTCTGTTATTCAAAAAAAAATAAAAATGCATGGGGTCTCTAAATATTATGTTAGTGTGCGTTTTTAAAAAAATTTTAATAATTTTTTACCTCAAATAAACGGAATCTTCAGCACAATTTTTTTCAAAAAAACAGACCTCAGACCGCCGAAATGGACCTAGAAATAAGAGCATTTACTTTTCCTTCAGTTTAACTAACAACAACAATTATACATGGTACAAAACAAATAATATATTCGTGGCCGTACACACTTACTATTGCTGTAAATAATTTATCAACTTGCCTCCAATCCTATATTTATTTTTGATACAGTAAAAAGGTATCCCACCCAGTATACCAAGAATCAATATAACAATTGGCCATTGTAGATAAATTTTCAACATTTTGAAACTTGCGTATGTTGAAGTACCTATAGACTATAATTATGTATCTTTTAATTTAGGCTTTTAGATTTATGTTATAAACAGTTTTTATTGGTTGATTTGACACAGTAATCATGTAAAATTATCTTAATGCAAATTTCACTTTGTAGTATTCATTGATTTTCCAAATCAAGCTTAAAAATTATGCTTAGGAATTCATGAAATAAAAAGTACTAAAGTTTACGCTTGTGACCCAAAATTTAGAGAGCTAAAATACAAAAAAACACACATACTATATTTGCTTAAGCCTCTTTTAAAAAAACATGACATAATTTCCTTACCAAATAATATTTTTAAAATCGTAAAAAAAAAAGTTTTTTTTCTGAATTCGTTGTCGTTATCTTAAAGATAGCACGTAAAAATAGTTTAGTATGTACAAACCGCTTTTTTTTTAAAACTCTTAAGTAAGCTTAGAAACGTTATACATTTCAACCCTCAATTCTTTCAAACTGCCCGTATGAATCAAACTTACCTCATGAATATCTTCTTTTTTTTATACTAAAGGTTTCTTTTTCCATACTTTTTCTTCTGTTTTTAACTACTCTATATTATACATAATTTTTTTTTCTTCTTCTTTTCTTAGAGCTTTTTTTTAAGTACATCTGCTATCAATCTTTCTTTTCAACAACCTACCGCGAAAAACTTACGTGATATGAAAGAGAGGATACGAGAGTGATAATGTTAAAAAAATCTTTTAAATAAAAAAAAAAATTTAAGTAGTGAAATTCTTTTTTAAGAAAAAAAAATTGTAAAATAAAATTTTCTAGTAATAATTTTTTTAGATTTAAAAATTGACGCGTCTAAAAATTAATTTACTTATAGATTTTCTAGGTTGAATGAAATTTTCATGTTAAAAATGACGTATTATTTTAATCAATTATTATAAGAACCATCAATCTATCTTTTTAGACATTGACATTTACAAGTAAATCTCTTGTGTTCTTCATTTAAAGTTGTTAAAAAAAAAGTTGGTGAAAATAATTTTTTATCCAGCAATTTTCTATTCTTATCACGAATAAAAATTTTTAATCATTTATTATTTATAGAATAAGTAACAAATTACTTTTTAAGTAATATCTTGATAAACTGAAATTCAAAACAAAAGTATCAAAAAAAAAATTTTCATATTTTTTTCAATACAAGAAATTTATTTTCTTCCTTTTTAATCATTAAATACACCCTTGAACACGTTATCCTAGTATAAGAGATAAACCGTTTTTTTTAATTTACTTTGTCTATTCATGTAAAAATAAATAACTAAAGGTTAAATGAAAAAAAAAAATGTTAATTAAAAAAACTTTTTTATTCAAACAAGTCTGAATAAATCAAATTTTTATAGAATTTTAATAAAAAATAAAAAAAATAAATAAAAATTTTGTGAAATTTAAATTTTTATCTTGCTTTCTGTTTCAACGTTTTTTAAATGTAAAAGAACTTTTTTTTTTAATTTTACCAGGAATAAAACGTATTTTCTTTAACTCGATCTAAAAAAAAGTGATTATGTTATTATTATTTTAATTTTTTAAACAACAAGGATATACTCATTTTGACTTGCAAATCAAAAATTATTCAAAAAAGAACAAAAATTTAACACCCTAAAATTTTAATTTAACATTTGTCAGGATAAAAAAAATTCTTTTTAATTGGAAAAGTTTACTCAATTAAATCATTAAATAAGTTTGTAAATAATTGTAAATAGATAATTGAAAGTTACTTATTAAATAATAAAAAAAATAAATAAATAAACTTTTTTTTACAGCTATAAAATAAAAGTACGTAAACAATAATTAATTTTTAAGCTTTTATTTAAACTTTTAATTTATATTAACTTTTATTATAAGATGATTTAAACAGTATAAATACTGTTGTCGTTCCAAATATTAAAAAGATTTTAGTAGGAATTTATTATGAATAATAAATGCGATCTTTTTGGAACAAGATATTTCTTTAATGTTTTTACATCGACGTTTCGGAGATCTGTGTCTCCCTTTTCAAGATCTGAAAATACAATGCAAAAATATTTTAGTGATCCCCTTTTATAAATATTTAAACGATGATATTATAATGAGCCTAAAAAATTCAAATATCTCCGTCGTAAACCAAATCCCTAACAAGTTCAACACACTTATAACTCTAGGCAAAGATAAAATAAGTAAATCTGAAATAAATAACGTAGTTTATAAAATTAAATGCAGAGATTGTAAATTTGCCTACATAGGCCAGACTAGCAGAAAACTTTACAAACGTGTTAATGAACACAAAAAAGCATATAAAAATCGGAAAAAAGACTCAATATTTCATATCCACAGGAAGTCAAAAAAACATAAAATAAATTTTAATTTAAAATCAATAAAAATACTTGATCAACAAAAAAAGTTATACCGGAGACTGTTTTCTGAAATGCTCCATATACACGACTGTAAGTCAACATTAAACCGTATGCAGGACACTCAAAACCTGAAATACTATTACAAAAATACTATAGATTTAATTAATAAAAAACTTTCCTAATTAGATAATATATAAAAAATTTAGACAATAAAACGAATAAATGATTTAATAAATTAATAATATTTTTAAATAAAAAATTTGTTTTTGCTGTTTTGTTTTTTTATTACGATTTTAAAACTTTGTTTCGCGTTTTTTCCTTTTTTTTTATATAAAAAATAGTTTAAAAATACGTTAAAGAAAAAAATCAAAGAAAAAAATATTTCAATCTCATTAGAGCTACATAAAATTACAGCTGTGACATAAGATCTTTAAATTTATATACTTTATGTAATTTCTAGGTACTTGAGCTATAAACTCTTAACCCTTGATTCCTATACATTAGTAATTAAAAAAAATATTCAATTTTGTTGATCTTACTCAAATTCTTTCAATATATAAAAAAACCTTTTTCTCCTTGTCTAATAATAAAAAAATTTTTGTTAACGTATGAATCGGTGAACCTTTAAACTTTTTAAATTTAATAGATTTTAGTACTTCATTAGCAGTGAGAACAGAAACTCTTATAACTAAAATTACAGTTTATTATTGTTTTCTATATATATAAAAAAAATTTTTTAAAAAATTTTTTTAAAAAAATTTTATAATGTTTATTGTATAATATTATGTGTCTAATTCAAAAAGATATTTTTTAAATTTTCGTAAGTTTATTATTATATATTTAATTATTTTGAAAATTTAGTTTTTCTGTAATAAAAAAATTTTTTGTAAAAAATTGTTTATACAAATTGTATGCATTGTATTTTCAGATCTTGAAAAGGGAGACACAGATCTCCGAAACGTCGATGTAAAAACATTAAAGAAATATCTTGTTCCAAAAAGATCGCATTTATTATTCATAATAAATTCCTACTAAAATCTAATTAACTTTTATTACCTCGAAACAAGGCATAAATAACATAAAAAAAACTTAGGTACGTAACAAAAATAGGAAATAATAAGTTATAAAACAAAAAATATAATTATTAACTTTGTCACCAACCGGAAATTTAATAAAAAATAAAAAAAAAAAAACATGTAGAAATTTTAGGTTAGTTAGTTCGAAGTTTCAAGAGTACTTATGTTAGTCTTGTCTTTTATATTTATTTAAAAGCAGAGTACTATACAGGTACTACTACAAATAAATTGCTTAAGCTTTTGTTATAATAGTAGAATATTGGTATTTGTGTCTTGGAGTGTAGTAAGACTTTTATTATATACACCTTGAATTATAAAAATTTGTAGATTTTACCTTGAACATGATAATTAATTTTTTTGAAAATTATTGTCTCAAAGTTTTGCCATTAAAAAATACAAAAGCCACCAATTTTTTGGTTCCTCAAAGAGGAAATATTGTGATAGGTCAAATTTCGATTTTTTGGCATATAAGCACGTTTTGAGACCCCAGGAAGCTAAAAAACCGGTTTTTAAAAAAAGTATGTATGTGCGTGTGTGTGTGTGTGTGTATGTAATTGGTGATATTTCACAAACATTATGGAGTTAAGACCTAATTTTGTTTTCAAAAATTTTTTTATCAAAAAAGCTCGAGGTACTTTTTTTTTTTATTTTGGATGTAATACCTCATTTATTTCTACGAAAGTACTTATTTTTGAAAGTATGGTTTTTACTCGATATCTCGAATCTGATACTTAATTTTTTGAAAATTTTTTTCGAAAATTTTTTTCACGAATAAATACAAAAAACACCAATTTTTTTTTTCTTTTTGGACGTAGTACCTAATTTATTTCTATGAAAGTACTAGTTTTAGAAAGTTTGTTTATAGTCATTTTTTGGTTCTGATACCAAATTTTTTCAAAAATTTTTTCACCAAAAAAGCTCTAGGTACTTTTTTTTTTTTAATTTGGATGTAATACCTCATTTATTTCCATGAAAGTACTTATATTTGAAAGTATGGTTTTTACTCGATATCTCGAATCTTATAATTAATTTTTTGAAAATTTTTTTCCCAAAATTTTCACCACAAAAAAATACAAAACACACCAAATTTTTTTTTCTTTTTGGATGTAGTACCTAATTTATTTCTATGAGAATACTAGTTTTAGACAGTTCGTTTATAGTAATTTTTTGGATCTGATACCGAATTTTTCCAAAATTTATTTCTCAAAATTAAAAAAGTTTTTTTAAACTGCAATATTTTTTTTTTTTTGTGTAATACTTCATTTAATTCCATGAAAGTACTATCTTGAATAATTATTATCCAATGAATTACGTTAGATTTTATTTGAAAAGAATAGATTTAGTTAAATTCAATACATAAATTTTCTTTTAACTTTTAAAAGTTAATAGAAATGAGTGTATGATTGCATGGTTGTAATCGGTGATATCTGTGGCATATTGAAGTATTAAGATCATTGTTTTAGGAACCTTAGTGCCAGCTAGTTGGCAGGGTATTTTTTCATTTTGGACGTAGTACCTAATTTTTTTCTATGAAAGTACTAGTTACAATATTTAGTTTTTACTCAAATTTTCGGTTATGAATCATAATTTAAAAAATTTTTTTAGTATTTTTTGTACTATAAAATAATCAAATTATCAAAAATTTTTTTTTTGGACGTAATACCTAATTTTTTCCACGGGAGACCTAGACGCAGGAAATTTGTTCTTACTGGATTTTTTGGATTTTATATCTAATTCAATGAAAATTTTTTGAGTCAAAGGTTAAAAAAAAATAAGATTACCTATTTTTTTTCATTTTGGAAGCAATATCTAATTTTTTTCCCCACGGGATTTCTTTAGTTTATTGCGTATTTTTTGTATTTGAATTTTTTCCGCCAGAAAATAAAAAAACTCTCTGTTGACGTACTGCCTAATAGCACAGGAGTTCTAGTTTTAACACATTCGGTGTCACTTTATTTCTTAGATACGATACATAAAATAGTAAAAATTTTCAACTCATATAAATATTTTTCATTGCTTGAGGAACCGTAAAGTCAGTAATTTTGCAGCGTTTTTATAGCCTAAGCCTAATCTAATACTGTCAACTTTGTTGCATGCTCGAATATCCTCAAAGATTTTAAAAATCATGAATATCTTTGTATAAGATTAAAAAATCATTTTTGTCCATTCGGACGTAAAACTCATACGCAAAAGTTAGCTGTGTTGTTCAAAACGCAAGTAATTTAAACAAAATTTTGACTATGCGATAAAACCGATTAAAGATTTTGTTGATTTAGTAATAAAATATATTATTAGATTAATAAATTATTCGTGCTGTTAAATTTTTATCGTAAAACACCCAATATACTAACAAATTCATTACAGGTTATCACAGCTTTCGTAAATAATAATGTAAATTAATAACATGATGGTCTTAAAATCAAATTTTCAATTTATGCCATCTGGTCAGTTTATTACATTATAAAGTTGTGGGTTTAGACTAGAAAGGAAATTTCTCTATTATCAAGTTTATAAGATGATGATAACTATATTAAAGCTCTTTAATCTTATTGAAATGTAATAGTTACATTGTTCAAACTATATGACTCAATTATAAACTTATTATTAGAAATTTGTATTTAATTAGTTAGAGATTATAACATTTTAGACGATGAAGAATACAATACTTTTTTAAAATAACTTTTTCAATATAGGCTGATTCCATGTGAAACGTACGTTGACCTCCAGATGGGGTCTTCCGATTGGGCTGTAACTTTGCACAGGTGATTATATATATAAAATGTTCTCACTCCCCAAATTTTACGTCTTAAAATCATTCTAGCCGTCTCTGTGAATTATTGAAAATTAGGACCGATTTTAAAGCTCTCAACCACCAACTTTTGCTTCATTATATAAAAGCATGAAGAAATGTTAAAAATACTATTAGAAAAATGGTTTGGATCGAAAATTTCCCTGGCTATCCGAATTTTTAAACCGTTTTTTAAAATTTTCACGTGGAAACCCGGAAAATTGGAAAATGTGAGCCGTACCGGCTGTAGATCATAACTCAAAACCCGTCACTTCAAATAACTTCAAACTGGGAGTAGAGACAGGGTATTCCATATACTTTCACCTGGTATGAATATGGGTATGGGTATTTTCACATACGGAAAAGTTATAACGATAATTAGTGAAATTTTCTGATTTTGAAAATGCAAATTTAGCGAAAAAAGCTATATTTATATGCTAATTTAGGCAGAACCGATTTCATATGTAAAATTTATCATAAAATAAATTTTTTTTTAATCCCTTTAAACCTTTTCTATTGATATATAATTTCAGATTTTTGAAAAAAAAAACAGAAATCTCAGATTTTGCATTATTTGTGTTTATTTTTTTGAAAAAATAACAGAAATCTCAAATTTTCCATTATTTGTGACAGAAATTTCAGAAATTTTTTGAAATTTTTTTTGAAAAAAAAAACAGAAATCTCCGGTTTTCCATTATTTGTGTTTTTTTTTTTGACAAAAAAACAGAAATCTCCGGTTTTCCATTATTTGTGTTTTTTTTTTTGAAAAAAATATTTTGATTTTCCATTATTTGTGTTTTTTTTTTTTGAAAAAAAAAACAGAAATCTCAGATTTTCCATTATTTGTGTTTTTTTTTTTGAAAAAAAAAACAGAAATCTCAGATTTTCCATTATTTGTGACAGAAATATCAGATTTTCCATTAGTTGTGTTTTTTTTTTTGAAAAAAAAAACAGAAATCTCAGATTTTCCATTATTTGTGACAAAAATATCAGATTTTCCGTTATTTGTGTTTTTTTTTTTGAAAAAAAAAACAGAAATCTCTGATTTTCCGTTATTTGTGTTTTTTTTTTTGAAAAAAAAAACAGAAATCTCAGATTTTCCATTATTTGTGTTTTTTTTTTTGAAAAAAAAAACAGAAATCTCCGGTTTTCCATTATTTGTTTTTTTTTTTTGAAAAAAATAACAGAAATCTCAGATTTTCCATTATTTGTGACAGAAATATCAGATTTTCCATTATTAGTGACAGAAATATCAGATTTTCCATTAGTTCTGTTTTTTTTTTTTGAAAAAAAAATAACAGAAATCTCAGATTTTCCATTATTAGTGTTTTTTATTTGAAAAAAAAAACAGAAATCTCCGATTTTCCATTATTTGTGACAGAAATATCAGATTTTCCATTATTTGTGTTTTTTTTTTTGAAAAAAAAAACAGAAATCTCTGATTTTCCGTTATTTGTGTTTTTTTTTTTGAAAAAAAAAACAGAAATCTCAGATTTTCCATTATTTGTGTTTTTTTTTTTGAAAAAAAAAACAGAAATCTCCGGTTTTCCATTATTTTTTTTTTTTTTTTGAAAAAAATAACAGAAATCTCAGATTTTCCATTATTTGTGACAGAAATATCAGATTTTCCATTATTAGTGACAGAAATATCAGATTTTCCATTAGTTCTGTTTTTTTTTTTGAAAAAAAAAAAACAGAAATCTCAGATTTTCCATTATTAGTGTTTTTTATTTGAAAAAAAAAACAGAAATCTCCGATTTTCCATTATTTGTGACAGAAATATCAGATTTTCCATTATTTGTGTTTTTTTTTTTGAAAAAAAAAACAGAAATCTCTGATTTTCCATTATTTGTGTTTTTTTTTTTGAAAAAAAAAACAGAAATCTCAGATTTTCCATTATTTGTGTTTTTTTTTTTTTTTTGTAAAAAAAAACAGAAATCTCAGATTTTCCATTATTTGTGACAGAAATATCAGATTTTCCATTAGTTGTGTTTTTTTTTTGAAAAAAAAAACAGAAATCTCAGATTTTCCATTATTTGTGACAAAAATATCAGATTTTCCGTTATTTGTGTTTTTTATTTTTGAAAAAAAAAACAGAAATCTCTGATTTTCCGTTATTTGTGTTTTTTTTTTTTGAAAAAAAAAACAGAAATCTCAGATTTTCCATTATTTGTGTTTTTTTTTTTTTGAAAAAAAAAACAGAAATCTCTGATTTTCCATTATTTGTGTTTTTTTTTTTGAAAAAAAAAAACAGAAATCTCAGATTTTCCATTATTTGTGTTTTTTTTTTTGAAAAAAAAAACAGAAATCTCCAATTTTCCATTATTAGTGACAGAAATATCAGATTTTCCATTAGTTCTGTTTTTTTTTTTTGAAAAAAAAAAAACAGAAATCTCAGATTTTCCATTATTAGTGTTTTTTATTTGAAAAAAAAAACAGAAATCTCCGATTTTCCATTATTTGTGACAGAAATATCAGATTTTCCATTATTTGTGTTTTTTTTTTTGAAAAAAAAAACAGAAATCTCTGATTTTCCATTATTTGTGTTTTTTTTTTTGGAAAAAAAAAACAGAAATCTCAGATTTTCCATTATTTGTGTTTTTTTTTTTGAAAAAAAAAAACAGAAATCTCAGATTTTCCATTATTTGTGACAGAAATATCAGATTTTCCATTAGTTGTGTTTTTTTTTTTTGAAAAAAAAAACAGAAATCTCAGATTTTCCATTATTTGTGACAAAAATATCAGATTTTCCGTTATTTGTGTTTTTTTTTTTTGAAAAAAAAAACAGAAATCTCTGATTTTCCGTTATTTGTGTTTTTTTTTTTGAAAAAAAAAACAGAAATCTCAGATTTTCCATTATTTGTGTTTTTTTTTTTTTGAAAAAAAAAACAGAAATCTCTGATTTTCCATTATTTGTGTTTTTTTTTTTGAAAAAAAAAAACAGAAATCTCAGATTTTCCATTATTTGTGTTTTTTTTTTTGAAAAAAAAAACAGAAATCTCCAATTTTCCATTATTAGTGACAGAAATATCAGATTTTCCATTAGTTCTGTTTTTTTTTTTTGAAAAAAAAAAAACAGAAATCTCAGATTTTCCATTATTAGTGTATTTTTATTTGAAAAAAAAAACAGAAATCTCCGATTTTCCATTATTTGTGACAGAAATATCAGATTTTCCATTATTTGTGTTTTTTTTTTTGAAAAAAAAAACAGAAATCTCTGATTTTCCATTATTTGTGTTTTTTTTTTTGAAAAAAAAAACAGAAATCTCAGATTTTCCATTATTTGTGTTTTTTTTTTTGAAAAAAAAAAACAGAAATCTCAGATTTTCCATTATTTGTGACAGAAATATCAGATTTTCCATTAGTTGTGTTTTTTTTTTTGAAAAAAAAAACAGAAATCTCAGATTTTCCATTATTTGTGACAAAAATATCAGATTTTCCGTTATTTGTGTTTTTTTTTTTTTGAAAAAAAAAACAGAAATCTCTGATTTTCCGTTATTTGTGTTTTTTTTTTTGAAAAAAAAAACAGAAATCTCTGATTTTCCATTATTTGTGTTTTTTTTTTTGAAAAAAAAAACAGAAATCTCAGATTTTCCATTATTTGTGTTTTTTTTTTTGAAAAAAAAAAACAGAAATCTCAGATTTTCCATTATTTGTGACAGAAATCTCAGATTTTCCATTATTTGTGTTTTTTTTTTTGAAAAAAAAAAAACAGAAATCTCAGATTTTCCATTATTTGTGACAGAAATATCAGATTTTCCATTAGTTGTGTTTTTTTTTTTGAAAAAAAAAACAGAAATCTCAGATTTTCCATTATTTGTGACAAAAATATCAGATTTTCCGTTATTTGTGTTTTTTTTTTTGAAAAAAAAAACAGAAATCTCTGATTTTCCGTTATTTGTGTTTTTTTTTTTGAAAAAAAAAACAGAAATCTCAGATTTTCCATTATTTGTGTTTTTTTTTTTTTGAAAAAAAAAAACAGAAATCTCTGATTTTCCATTATTTGTATTTTTTTTTTTTGAAAAAAAAAAACAGAAATCTCTGATTTTCCATTATTTGTGTTTTTTTTTTTGAAAAAAAAAACAGAAATCTCAGATTTTCCATTAGTTGTGTTTTTTTTTTTTTTGAAAAAAAAAGCAGAAATCTTCGGTTGTCCAGTATAAGATTATATAATAAAAATTAAAATTATTACGTAATAATATTTGGACAAAAACAATTTTTAATTGAAAAGAAACTTCTTAATTAAGTAATTATTTTTTTATAAATATTCAGCAACAATAAAAGTACATTTTGTTAACTCATAGTATAAAAGAAAAATATCTTAAGATTAATGTAAAATTTAAAAGCTCAACTTTTTTCTTATGATCTGCATACATATTGAGTTACTAAATTGCCCAAGGTTATCAGCTTTGTCTAAGTTTTTTATATACTTTGAATACGTACTCATGTTATGTTTTAAGCGCATATCTATATTATGTATTTATTTGAAATGCAGCAGCACTAATATTATAATATTAGAGGAATACTAACAGATAAAGAACTTAAATAGTATCAAAATTTCCAACAAAAAGTTATTATTTTTTTTTTCAGGTATGTACTTTAATTTGTAGGTAAACTATGTTCAGGCAAATTATGTTTTATTTTGTGGGGTTTGATAACAATTTTAGTTTTCGAGACCGTATTTTTTTAATTTAGTAAGAAAAAAATTATGTAACTTGGTAATTTGGAAAAATTTTGAATGCAATAAAGGTGTTTTTTTTATGCACTGAAAAATCGAAATTTTTGTGTCTGTGCTGCAGCTCATGGTAACCCCAGTCGTTCCTCGGTCTTTGCAGCGGGCCTCTAGCCTTTCTGCAGTTCTGTGGCCTTACCACGTTTCTCTGGCTTTGCTAAGAGCCTATGGCCTTGTTGCGCTTCTCTTTTATTATAAGTTCCCATAAGCAAAAAGTTCGGTAATTATATTTTGTATTATTTTATTACTTCGTGAATTTCGTAACGGTTTTGTCACGCACGCTAATAAGTGAACGAGGCCGAAGTCAGAAAAAGCTTATAAATATAACTGCGATTTATTGCCAATGCAGCATTTGCTATCCTGACTTCAGCCACTACTCTGCTAATATCGACGCTTTTATTGAATGTGACGGGGGCCGTCACTTTGTAATTTATTTTCAGGCAATTTATTATTGTAAAATAAAATCAAAATATAAGGCATTATTATTTTTATTATTTTATACGTAAAATTTAAAATAAAGAGAGGAACGAGAGAAAAGAGAGAGATCGAGAGGTGAAGGAGTGCGCGCGCATCAAGAGAGTTTCCGGCATCTTCGGGCCCGACGGGCGAAGAGACGCCGACCGGCATTGCATAGCCGACGCTTATACGAGTAGGCTGTGCGTATGTGCTCCGTTTTATAGAATCACATTTTTACTCTTTTTTTATAATAACGGATAATTAGTTAGTGATTACTTATTGTTTGTAATATCTAATTGGTGACGCTTAAGCATAATAATTGAGTTCACCTCGCATAATTCTTGTAGCGAATTACTCGCTACTTTAGCTTTTGTTTCATCCGTGCGCGCACGACTTATTATACCGACGCCATTACGGCTCGGTTGCAAAGACTGTGTTAGTGATAATCGTGCGTTATATCCACGAAAATTATAATAATTAATTATCATTAGAATTCCAACAGTGAGGTGACAGTGATTAAATAATAATTACGATTCTTATCAGAAATACTGTGGCAAGTGTAATTCTCTTAGAATTCACACGACGAACACTGAAAAGGTCTTATTTTCGCACCACGAACATTGAAGTGGTCGTTCGCACCGCGAACATTTATGTGGTCGTGCTTATTAAAAATTAAATAGGGTTAAATAACACCCAATTAGGCATAACAATTATACCTATATATTCGGTATAATTGATAATTAGGCATCCAGCGTCCATTATATATATATTTCCAAGAAGAAGCCAATAAGAAGGGGAGGTAGCAAGAAGACGACAACATCATCGTGCGCGGCCATACTTCTCTCTCGCTCTCTCTCTTGTGCACATTTATTGTAAGTCATTTGTATTATTAAGTTTATTTTATAGTTAGTATTTGGCAGATTTTAGGCAATTTTGTAAATATTATATCGCGGAAAGACGACCCGAGTTGTCTCATGACTTTTTATTACGGGCAAATTTAAATGGATAAATACGGGTTTCAACTTAAGTAATTTTAGTATTTTTGGCAATTTTTAGAATAAATTGCCTGGCGCTCGTTATACGGCATTTTGTACATATTTAGTTTTTATGATTCGTTAATATTATTGTTATTTTTTTTTAAATAAATTGTGTAAAATTTCATTTCATGGAAACCCCGACCATCACATGAATAAGCTGTGAAAAATTGTTTGATTGCTGCTGCTAAAGTGTTTGGTGTGCTTGGTGCTTGGAACAGTTGGTCTTGGCTTTAGGGCTTCTTTTCCTATTTATTGAAGCAGCTCATATGCTGCGATTGTTAACACGCTTAGGGGCCGTTCATAAAATACGTAACACAAAATTTCAACATTTTGGATACCCTCTACCTCTATTGTAACACACCGTAACAAATAATCTGACCCCTCCAACCTCTAGGATTTCGTTACGTAACATCGATAAAATAAATTTCGAACATAATTATTGTAAAAAAAAGTAAGAAAAATTTTTTTTTTAACTTTCTTTATTTTTGTAATGAAATTCTTCATTTTACATACAACATATAATTTATTATAATGAAAATAATATTTTTAAGTTTTGCTTATAATTAAAAAAAGCTCTTTTTTTTATTTTATATAATTCATTTTCAGTTTTAAAATTATATATTGTTAAAATAAATAGTATTTATTTATAATACTGCTACATTTAAATAATTAATAATTTTTTTATTAAATTGAATGGTAACCTAATACTCCAGTCAAAATAAGGTGGGGGGGTTGTAAAGTCTCCGGCCACCATCAGATTTGGTCTATTATAGGTTTTTTGGGTCGCTGATCACGAAAATCGGGGTTTTCTCTATGAGAAATTGGGGCCTTGCCTTTAAATTGGTCAAAACTACCACTAAAAAGGGCATTTTTGCTGTATTCACTCTAAGCCTTTGAAATTTGGTTGAAAAAAAAAACCTATTTTGGGGGGTAGTTTTGGCCAATTTAAGGGTGAAGGTCTAAGTTTATTATAAAAAATGTCTCAAAATTGTTCTCTGGCGTGGAGATACATAATAGTATATTAAGTATCAAGGGGCGTAAAAGTTTTGGCACTAGCGTGAGCACTTGTACGAGTGCTCGGCGAAGCCGGGCACGAGTGATATGTGTTTACGCGAGTGTCTAAAGTATTTCACCCATGGTGCTTACAATATATTTGCATACCTAGGCGTAGAACGAGTGCAGAAAATTCTTTACGCGCGAGTTTTACGCCCGGGAGGGCAAAAAAATAATAAAGTGTCTTAGCATTAGCGGTATATTTAAATTTTTTTTATAAATAAAAATTCATTTGTAACGTAACACTGTTAACGACATACCCCTCCTCAAGCGTAACAAGACCATAACAAGCTATGCGACCCCTCCTACCCCAAATTCGTGTTACATATTTTATGAACGGCCCCTTAGTGCATTTTCCAAATTCGTAGACTCGAAGAGGTAGTCTTGAAATTTCTGACCAGGAAGCATCACCTGAACACGAAGTGCTGGTATTGATTGTAAATGTTTTGAATTTCTTTTGCGTCTTTGTGTATGAAAGTATTTTTATCTTTTGAGTGCTTGATTTTGTGGTGTGTCGGCGAATTATCATTTTTAAAGCATGTGGCTGGAGTCAAGCATCAAAATTTTTCAAAAAAAACTTAACCTCCCTTTTCAGAGACAAATAACTAAACGTAAAACAGAACAAAATAATTCAGAAAGTTTCTATAAAAAAGACTTAGACGCTAATTAATTAATCGCGTATTTTAAATTCTGTGAAACTACCAATGTGACGGTTTGAAAGAGTACACTAAATGGGCTAAACCTTGGCATGCGTTCATTATTTCACTCAAACAATAACATACTCTATAAGAAGAGCCAATTTCAAAGACTTTATTATTTTTTTCGACGTACCCTAATATACCTATATCATTATCTGTATTTAATTAACCAAATAAAAATTATTAAAAATTCTGCTTATTTGTTAAAAATTTTAATGATAAAGTTTTTTCCACAAATAAAGTAGATTAATTTATTTTTTCAAAAACTTATAAAAGTAAAATAAAAAATAACTTTAAAAAAATGAAATTTTAATCTAAAAAATAAAGTTTAATGCATAAATTTAAATTAAAAAAGATTTTCCTTTTCTTTGATGAATAAAATAAATATTATGCATTTAATTATTTATTTAATGTTAAACTATTTAAATTAATATATAAATTATTAATGTTTATAGCTTTATTATAAATATAAAATAAAATATTGATTTTTTAATTAAATAGTATATATACCTATTATTTCATTATGATAAACGTTTTAATGAAAGCTAAAATATTGATAAAGACGTTAATACAGTTGAATTTTATAATTTTAAAAGCTGAATAGAATTATATTATAGTTGAGAAAGTTTATATTGTAGAAACTTAAAACTTATTTATGTCACAAACAATACTCTATAAGAAAGCTCATTATCAAGAATTCAATCTTTAATATAGTTAGAATTAATGTTTTAAATAATTATTATTTAATACTTGAGTATTACATAAAAGCATTAATTTTTTTAATTAATATTCACGTTAAAATAAAAGCTTCATTTTTATTTTAATGGAAAATCCCCAGATATTATATTAAAAATAAATATTAAAAAAATTTAATGTTACTATAATTCATTTGATAATATAAAATATATAGTTATTGTTATACGATGAAAAGTGTTTATTTTTTTGTTAAAATAATAAAATACGTTGGATTATCAGGAATAAAATAACACACAGAAGTGCATTATATACCCTTTTAATCTTTTAATACTAAACAAAGCCCTGTAAAAAGACATGTAAAAAACAAATTAAATATAAGAAACTAGAAGAATTAAAAAAAACTAAATTAATAATTTATATATACATTGTTAAATCTTGATAATTGTAAAATAAATTAATTTTCTTTTTTTAAGAAATTAAATATCAACTGGGATTATTGTTATAACATTCTTATCGATATATATTGCTTTTTATAATTTATTGAAATTTAAAGCTCAAACTGAATAGTTCTTAAATATATATATTATAATCTTTAAAATAGTTTTAGTAAATTGTAATATAGACAGATTCTGGAATCAGGCTATAAATTTTTGTAATGTACAAATTTTCTACTACGCACCGTAGCGTATAAACGCACCCGTCTAACGGCTAATTGAAGAAAGCCTCTGATTACAGACCTAGCGCATATAGTGTTTACGTGCATATTTTCCCATAGGCTCCATCTACAGAAGCCGTAAAAAGGGGGGTCGCAACCGCAAGCGTGAACGTAGCGAATTGCGCAGAAGAAGATTTTGTGTATTTGGAGTTGCGCAGGAGCCAAAATTGGTTTCTGCGCATTGCGTTGCGCTCACGCTTGCGGTTGCGACCCCCTTTTACGGCTTCTGTAGATGGAGCCATAGAAAAGGTATTGGTACTGCGCATAACCCCGCACATAATAATCGCATCTTTAGGCTGGTTCTCCAAACTCCGTAAAAGTGATGTGTAACCGCAAGCGCAGCCGCAACGCAATGCACAGAATCAATTTTGTCTCCTGCGCAACTCAAAATACACAAAATCTTCTTCTGCGCATTGCGTTGCGCTTGCGTTTGCGGTGCACCTCGGTTTTACGGTTTCTGTAGATGGGGCCTAAGGCTGGTTCTCCAAACTCTGTAAAAGTGAGTAGCACCCGAAACCGCAGCGCAATGCGCACAGCACGTTTTTAGTCTATGCGCATTGCGTTGCAGCTGCGTTTGTGGTTGCGGATCACTTTTACGCAGTTTGGAGAACCAGCTTTAGGCTAAAGACGAAAAATGGTGCTGTGCGCAATACGTTGCGGCTGTGCTTGTAATCCCCTTTTACAGCATTTATTACGGCAAAAATAAGACTAATTCTAACTTTAACTAGGTTAATTTTTTAAAGTACTTTTTCAAGTAATTTTTTTTTAAAACTTTTCTTACGTTTCAAGTCATTTGCACCGTGTATATAAAATCAAAAAAGTTGTTTCTGCAAGACATTAATAAGATAACTCTGCAAAAAAATGACCAAAATGGATAGTATATTTGCAAAAACAGGGATTCGTATGACATATTATAGTATTAAACTACCCTTACAGAAATAGATAATACTGAAAATGTGGTCAAAAGTTTTAGAGCATATAACCAGTGACTTATTATAAGAGATACGAACTTATTTAAAATGTAAAATAGCCATGTAGGAAAAAAATTAATTTTAAATAACAAAATTAATATAAAAATATTAAAATTTATATTTATTTATCTAATAATCCATAATATAAAATTAAATTTTCACTTTTTAAGTTAATTTCATTATATTAGCAATTTAACCAATAAATTTATTGAAAAATAATATATTCAATGTATAAAATTTGTATGCAAAAGCGAACCGTATTTATTAAAAAATAAGCTAAATAAATTTTAAATATAGTAGATAATTATATATATTTTCTATAAAATGAGTTTATAAATGGAAAATAAAATAATTCTAAATACCGCAATTTTCAGTATTATAAATACTTTATCTGATAATAGAACTTATTATATCATATAATGATGGGGTGATCAAAAATATAATAAAAGCATCTATTTGAAATTCTCAACGACGCTATTAAACATTGAAAATAGCTCAATCCTGTGAATGTTTATTGCCTTAGCTACTACAACACATACTTACTATAAAATACAAAAGCTTTTTTTAGATACTTTTTTTTTCTATCTCTATTATATTTACGTTTTTCTCAAGTTTTTTTCTCATCATCCTTGCGACATCTTCACCATGGAAAAAAAAAGGAAAATGGTTTTAATTTAAAATTTCTTTTTTTTTTTTCATCGAGAAAAGGTTTATGCATGTTACTCTTTTTTTTACATCCTATAAGCATCCCCATACCACTCATTAGTGAAACTTTTCAGTAGTAGTCTCGCTGAGCTTTCCAAAGTTGCGCACTTTATAGTTTAAGCTTTTAACTTTTACTCTTCTTTTTTTTCTTTTTTGATTTTTTTTTCACCATACTTAAGAAGCAGTTCGTTGCTACAAATTTTTTTTTTTTATTTTTTGCTTCTTTTGTACTACTTTCTCCTTTTAACGTTGCCATTTGCCAAGTGAAGAACTTGTAAAAGTAATATATACTACTCAGGGAATTTATGGTTCCACTTTCTGGTTACTGAATTTCAAAAAAGATTTTACTCAAAAAAAAATTAAGTTTAAAATATTGTCAAGGTGTGTAGATTTGAGTTTAATGCTTGTTAATGGATATTCTATTCTAAGGAAAATATTTTTTTTCTCTCTAGAATAAATTCAATTTTATACATTTATATACAATTTTTTTTAGCTTGAATATTTAATAAGATTACAAATTTAATTATATTCTTTTATTACTGCTTTTAATTAAAATTTTTTAAAATAAAATAAAAATGAAATTAAAATTTTTTAATTTGCTTTAGATCTATAATTCACAGTTATTTAAACATTTAAAATTACACCAAAGATCATTAGTTTAAGTCCACAAAGAGAATTAAAATCATAAAAACGTAGCCTTAAATTA
>JAKSXM010000199.1:0-54766 GCA_022575985.1 Anagrus nilaparvatae
CCTCCTAAACGCCCTCTAGTGATGAACGCCTGCGGATTTGAGAAAAAATAACTGCAGATTCGGAATCAGCGGGTCAAAAAACTATAATCTGCTTGGTGTCTATCATTTCAACACCCGATCGGATTTCGTACATACGGAATGATACGCTGGCTTCTCGACTATATGGTAATTATACTTAGACATGTAATAGTACATTATTACATTTGTACTACCCAAATATGCTTACTACCTTTAATTCCTAAAATTCTTACATTAACATTTAAAAAAAAAATTTGTTTTGTTGATGTTATTAAAAATCTTTTTCCTTAAATTTCTTATTCTTTTGAACACATTAATTAAAGTCAAATTTTAAAGTTTTAATGATTAAATTCAAAACTTTTAATGATTTACAATAACTTAAATAATTTCTCAGAAATAAATATTTAACGCTTTTTATCATTATTAAAAAATTAAAACTAATAGAAATTTATGACTTCTTATTTATTTTAAAAATATAATAATGTACATTTTCAAAACTTTAAAAACAGTTAAATAATATTTCATTAGAAAAGTTTTAATAAGTTAGAAAGAATAAGTAATGCAAAAAATATTAAATTAAAAATGAAAAATTACTTAGATTTTTAATAAAATATAAAAAAAAAAGAAAATAATAATTCAATTTAAAATCTTTTTTTTTTTTATTATTTCTCACAATTTTTTATTCTTTTGAGACTTTTTATTATTATTATTATTATTTTTTATCTTAACTTTTATGCTTACTTATATGTATATACTCTTATTGTCTTCTCTTTTCCTTTCTTTTTTTTTTATTATTGGCGTAAACTGCTTCTAAAATTGACTTTTTCCATTATCTACTTATTTTTTTATTTCATTTTATCTTTAAAAAAATAAATTAAATTATGTCTCACATTTAACCAAAATTTAAATCTTTATTTGTCTTTAAAAATATTTCTGCGTTCATGAATCAAAAATTTATTTTTAAAAAGTAGATTTGGTTCTATTTAGGTTCTATATAATTAAAAACTACCAATTTTTATTTTTATAATTTTTCTAGATGAATTCGTAAAGAATATTTTGTTAGGATTTTTAATTAGCATATATTGGAAATAAATATTGTAACAGAAGAATGTTTTCTACAAGGGATCAAACATCGGTTGGTGCGTGAAAAGCTTAGCCGCAGGATATTATTTTACATGAATACTTGAAATATCTTAGCAAATATTTGGGGTAATTTAAGCATACACAAATGTTTTGGAAAAAATTTTCTTGCGCATAATAAAGTTTATCTTCCTAAAAACCGAAATATATGGCTAATTTCAATCCAAATTTGACTAAATCTTATAGTCGTAAAACATTAAAATTTTTCCTTCAATTTCGTCCAGATCCAGATCCGAGTACAAAATTTAATTTAAACTGCGCATGCTTGATAAATCAGTAAAATACGACGTTTTTTCTTTAAAATTGTAAAAGGACTTAAAATACTTTAATAAATACAGACCGCAGAACCATTTCAGAAGTAACTTGAAATTTTTCAATTCTTTAGGAATTAGTAATTTTTTGATTGAGCTTAAGGTTCTTCCCGAGTGACTTGTAAAATACCGTACAGTGACATGCCAGTTTCCACATCGATAAAGTAGAGCTAAAAAGTTTGACAACTCCGCACAGAATATATTAGTATATATAGCTATACACATACGCTTTTTATTTTTCACATATAGATATAATTCTATGCTTTTAGCATAGCAATGATGCCGAATAAAAAATTTGTTGAAAAAATCTTACGTTTTTTTAACTTTTAATTAAATTTTCTTTTTTATAAAACCGACGATTATCTTCAAAATTGAATAAGTAGTTCTTCTATAATTAATTAATAATAAGCTGGTTTTTTTTTTAAATCTATAGTCTACTTTCGCCTTGCAATCAAAAAAAGCATCTCTAACGCATGATTCCGACTCGATTCCTATCCTTGCAATGTATAAGTTTTCAACTTTGGAGCTTTATATCTCCTATATAAAACCGACAAATTACTTCAAATTTTATTTTTACGTGTATTATTATAATATAAAGCTCCTGTAAAAGTTTTATAAAAATCTATAGTCGATCATTTCTCTCGGGAATAACCTTAAAATATAACATATATTTAAAAAAATTTATAACCAGTTTGTGTAACTACACAACCAACGAGCATGGAACATGTTTACTCATAACAGTAATAAATCCAAAAACCGAAAAAACTTAAAGTATTCTAAGTTGTTGTTGTTATCAGGGCCTGATCAGGCCCTGACTCCCACTTCAAATTATTCTAAGTCCCTAAATTGAAAATATTCTAAATCCATTCCACCCCCCCCCCTAAAAAACGTCACTTTTTCACACCCCCCCCCTGCCGAGCCAAACTTTTTCGAATACCCCATCCAATGACCATGTTCCATGTTAATAAAAAAAAAACTAAACAAAGTTTTTTTTATTTTGAGTTTTCAGATTTTTTCGGATATTGACGATTTACTCTGCATCTGTAGTCCTTTTTCGAAAACTTTTGTTCTTTAACCAAAACTTGATTAACTTAACCAGCCGTAACAGAATCATTTGGATAAGATCCGCTAGTTTTAACGGCTGCCATTCAATGGTCATAAATATCGTTGTCCATCTGTGTCATTTTTTAGAACCTTAAAATCTAGAATCTTGAAATTTTCATTATAAAGTAATGGGCGATATAAATAAAAATAAGAATAATTACTTAAAATCTAGATTTTTCAAAAACAGATCCATAAATAAATTTCGCAGATAATTTCATTTCCAGATTCGTAAAATCTGAATGCATCGAAGTAAACTTGGATAATTTCGAAATTCATTTTATGAAACCTTGTATTTTATGGTAATTTGTTGCTTTTTGCAAATAATAACTTCTGATATTTTATCAAATATGCACTGATTTTTAGGAATTTCGATTTATCTGCCTTACAATCCTTCTAGTTTTTATTATTCTGCATTCGAAAGTTTGTATACTTCACTTTCGGGATTCGGAAAACTGCCCCAGATGGACAACGACAATTATGACCAGTGAATAGCGCCCGTTTTAACCCCATTCAAGAAACTAAGCCAATATAATAAAGAAATAATATAAATGCTAGCAATAAATACACAAAAGTAAAGGAATTTCAATATATTTGACGTTTTTAATTAAGTTAATGTATTATACATATAGAAAATTAAATTTTATATAATAATATTAAATATATGGACTTTGCGTATATAACTTTATTATTAATACACATGGATTAATTGTTTTGCTTAAAATTTACTTTGAACTTTTTAATATGCATATATATATTTATAAATTAACCTCCGGGAATATATTTAATTAAAATTCGAGTATATTTTCATGGATATATTAGCCTAGATGTTAATTTAGAAAATTTATTTTTTTAAATGCTTTATTGGTAAAAAAGTTACGAATACTCACGAAAAGACCAAAGTAAATAATCAATTTATAGGTCGTAACTCTAATGATGTAAAATTGTATTTTTGTTTGAAGTTAAGAGGCACTCGAAGTTATATCTATTTCATGTGGGTGACTTCGGCGCCAGAGTTGAACGGTCAACTCTGAAATCATTATATGTATTGCGTGATCAAGGCATGATCAACAACGGTATTATAAAATAAGAAAATATAAACTTGCATTATGATAAACTATTCTTTAAGGTGGCAGGTCTTTTTGTAGGGAAAATAAGGTGTCTTTTTCTGCATAGGTTTTCGGATAGAAATAATTAAGATAATTTTTTCAATATTGGCACTTTATTAGATTATAAGTTGCTAAACATTTTTTGTTTTTGTTTTTTTTTTTTTTGTAATTTACGTGCGATTTGGGTCATTCTTTACTTTTCTGGACACGAGCCGTAAATATACTATTTTTTACATTTCATTTGGGATTTATCAGTAATTTTTTATATTTTTAAAATTTTTTAAAACTATTGCACTGCATCAAATTCTCATACATAATTTAATTAAAATATGCATTGATTAAGTTTCATTGTAAATTTTCGATTATTATCAGTCTAATCATGATTATAAAATTGCAAGTTTTTAATACAACGAATTCTTTAAATAATATTAGCCCTTACACAAATAGCTAATTTTATTTCAAAGGGCTGCATGCATTTTGTATGAATAAAATTTTAAAAGTTAATAAATAATAGATATTTAATACAAGCATGCTTTGATTAAACATTATTGCAAATTTTTAATTTTGCAATTTTTTGAATTTTATTTATTTTATAAAATTATTGTACTAAATTAAATACTGTGAAAGTCATTGATTTTAATTGAAGCATGCATTGGTTAAAAATTAATTGCATTTTATTTCGTATTCTGTGATTTCAAACAAAAAATCATAACACTGGTGTTTTGAGGCTGCGTTAATAATATATGAATAATTTTCAAACAAAAAATATTTATTATAAATTAAATAAAATAAAAACATGCCCGCCATCCAAGCCTTTTAAATATGTAAATTTAAAAATAATGTCCAGGCTGATATATCCATATTTAAATTTTTCTATTCTTACATGTATATGAATTTTATTGATGCACGAAATTCGAAAATTATAAAATCAATAGGATTAAAAATGAAATAAATAAATACATAAAAATTAAAGATAATTTAATTTAAAACCAAATTAACATTTGAAACTGTATTTAATCATCTATAAAATTGATTATAAATAATATAGAAAAAATAAGCTTTGATAAATATTTGCATTAAATATAAATAAAAAATATTTCACCTGGCTATTTAAATTCAACAAAAATAAATGAATAAACATTTTGAATAAAATCGATTTTAACTTTTTTTTAATATTGCACTGCTATTTTTGCAATGCTCAAAGATTAATTTTAGCTATTGTATCTGAGAGCACTTACTTCTATTGTACTCTTAGCTTGGCTGAAAAAGTCATTTTATCTATATTGTGAAATACAGAAAAAAGTATAAAAATAAGTAAAATTGTATTTTTAGTTCTTAAATAGAATTTTCGAGTATTTTATTATCTCTATTATAAAATTGTTTTCTTCTAAATAATTATTTTAAAATCAATAAATTTTTGAGCTTTTTGTTTAAAAATAACTTAAAGGTTATACTATTTTAATGAATATTACTTCAGGAACTGATTACTTTGTCTTGAAAAGTTAAACAAATATTTGCAATATTTTGAACCATCGTATGTCTTCAGTGGAAAATAAATTCCGGTTTTGACAGAGAAATTAATTGTTGAAATGATTGCGAATGATTCTAATTCCCAGAATTATACTTAATTTAATCGCTCCTAATTCGCTTTTATAGAGCAATTTTTTTGTGTCATAAGAGTCAACTTAGGATTAAGATTTATTAAATGTTATAAGACTTTGGAAATCTTATTTTTTTATAGAGATATTTTTTTATCTACAAGTTAGAAGTAGTTTTATGTTATTAATTGTTTTTTAAATAAAAAATAAAATCCCTTAGAGAATATCCTTAAGCAATCGAAAAATTAAAGATAAAAAATTATACCCATTTATTAGAAATTTTTTTTTTTTTTATTAACTTAAAAAAAAACATAAATTCAAAAATATTTATTAGCTATACTTATGTTTTAAAAATAAAATTTTGAATATATGTAAATAATTATATTTATAAGATTTTAACATTACAACTCTAATATTTTTATTATTTTTATTTTACAGTTTGCAATTTCGTTGTGCACGAACGCTGCCTCAAAATCGTCGTTTCTCCCTGCTCTAGCATTTCAGCACATCTCATCAAGGTATGTTTATGTAAAAAATATTTTTAAAGTTTTAGTAAATACCTGAATAAAATGATAAAATAAATATTACAGCATTTAGTATTTTGGTCTACTATATAGGTTTTTTCGATCCACTGATCATAAATTTCGGGGCCTTTTGCGGGAGATATTGGGATAACGCCCTTAAATTTGCAAAAACTACTCCTAAACAGGGGTATTTTTGATGTATTAGAACTTCAAAAAGTCCAGATTTAGTATATAAAAATTGGCGTTTTAATCTTAAATTAGCAAAAGCTGCCTCTAAAAGGGGTATTTTTGATGTATTTGTTGTTTTTGCAAATTTAAGTGCCTATTTTCAGTAGACAGGACCCTGAAATTCATAATCAGCGACCTAAAAAACCCACGTGGACCAAATTTGAACATTGAAAGTCTGAAAATAGAAAAAATACCCCTTTTTAGAGGTAGTTTTTGCAAATCTAAGGGGATTCCCCCAATATATCCCAGAAAAGACGCCGAAATTTATGATCAGCTATCCAAAAAACCTTTAGTTAAAAAACCTTAGATAAAAACTCATAACGGCCAGTAACTGTACACCCTAAACTGCGATTTAACTGAAGTAATGGTAATTTTTACTTTTAAAAAAATTTGTTCACCAGGCGCTTATTAAGATTCTTAGTTTGCTGATTAGTTTCATTAAAAATTAGTAAACTAAATATATGCTTTGACTAAATATAAGTTTATATAAAATGCGTAACAATAAAAATAATTTAGAAAATTTTATTAAGCAATAAACTTATTTATATTACCATCAAAAGTTAAATAATTTCGTTTTTCGTTTAATTTTGTTAGAATATTATTCTTCTGTTCTAATATTATTAGAAAATATAAGAATTTAAGAGTTGGAAAGATTAAGTTATATAAAATTATGTTCCTTGTGTATGTGGTTTTATTCGGCATAATTCCTATTTTCGTTCCTGCATTTGCGCTTGTCATGAATTAAACTTGTTTAAGGTATATAGAGGTAGAAACTATTAAAAGAAAAATTTTATAAAACAAAGATTTTCCTGGAAACTTTTAAATTCCTATTTAAAATTTTTTATTCAAACTTCAAGAAAAATATATTTAGTAGGACTTGGGAACAGTAAATAGGTACATTTTTTTCTTAAAATTAAAAGTTTTAAAGATATAAATTAGATAATTTATATCTTTTTTTTTTTTTGTAAAATGACTGAAGAAGATAAAAAAGATAATGAACACAATATTACTACCGTTTAGTAATTTTACTATTTCGTTGTAATATTACTACAAGTGTAGGGTAATTATACTAAAAGTTGTACCAAATTTACTATTTTTGTAGTAATATTACTAAATTGTAGTAAATTTACTAAATGGTAGTAAATTATTAACATGGAACATGTTTATAGGGAGGGGGTACTTCAGAACTTGAAAATTAAGGGGGGGGGGTCAAATTTGTCCTATTTAAGGGGGGGGGGGGTCAAATAAGACTTAGAATAATTAGGGAAGTATATATAAATAAATAAAATACTTTTAAAAGACTTTGAAAAATCTGGGCTTAAGGACTTAGGATAATACAGGTTTATGGACTTAGAATAATATCGATTTAGTGACTTGGAATAATTCAGGTTCAGGGACTTATAATAATTCAGGTTTAGGAAATCAAAATAGTTTGGGTTTAGAATCTTAACAACTAGTAAGGTGATAATTACAAATTACAACAATAGAAAATTGAATTGTAATGTTGAGTAACATTTGTATTATATCTAGTCCTCAGTTGGAAGTAAACATGTTCCATGCATTTAGGTTGTGTTTACACAAATCGGTTATAAGTTTTTTTTACTGTGTAGGAATAACAATTAGCTTATAATTAGCTTATAATAGCTTATTTTAGATTATTCATCGACTTCACATAAAGTTATAGAAACTTTATGATTTTTTAAATTAAAACATTAGAGTCCAATTGATACAATATAACAAAATTCCGCTTATAAGGGCTGACCTAAAAACGAGACTGAGAAATGTAAAGAGCTGCGAAAAGTACCTGCTAAGTGCTACTTATTTTTCAAATGAAAATATTCAATTGGCATGAGTGAGTTAATTGGGATCTATTGATTTCAAAATAGTAATTTTACAGATATTACATTTATTATCTGTCTGAATTTATTTTTGGCTAGCAGTTACTTTAAAAATTTGCTTGGAAATATCATTCCAGTATGTTATAGAGCTTGAAAATAGTATTGTTTCTTATTCCGACCAAAATTTGTCCCAAAAGTGCCTAGGTATTTAGTGACAATACTTTGGAATGTATAATCTATCATTTTGGAAGTCTTCACCCGTCAATCGAAATCCACTACGCAAATTTTTAAAATAACTATTAAGCTAATCTAGCTAATTTATTTAGTTTGTTATCAAATTTTTTTAGAATATTAAAAAAAAAAAACGAATTGCTTATATTAATAAATTTACTGTTTTATAAAAGTATTTAAATTTATTATTAACAAATATTAAAGACACTAAAAATATAAACATATTGTATGAATTATTATAAATATAATAATACACAAAATATAGCTATATCACATCTACTTAATTAAATTATTAAAAATATGTTTTTAATAGAAATAATTAAATGAAAAATAATAGAACAATTTAATTATAAAATAATTAATTAGATTCAGAATTTTACGTGTAAAGTGTTTAATTATTTAAAGTAAACTTTTTTAAACTTCAATGCTTAATTAAAATTTTGTGCTTACTTTATATTGTATTTGATAAAAAATATTAACTTTTAAGGAGTGTAAATATAACGAGATAAAAATTTTAAAAGCATTTAAATTTATAAAAAAATGCTTAATTTAGTTGTAAAATGCAACAATTATTTTCTAACGTAGAGTAAAATTTTATAATTTTAATACCAATTAAAGAAATAACGATTGCAAAAATAGAGTAAAGCCTATTTGAATTATTTTAAATGGCTTATTTAAATAGGTATAGTCTCAAATTTTAAGCCTTGAAAAATAATATCGGAAAGTAGCAATAATATCTTATCTATAAAAGTTTCAGAAATTCTTAAAGTTACTTCTTAGTTTCTTTTTTATGCAACTAAAATTCAGGATAAAAGTACTCCAGAATAATAAAAAAAATGTTTAACAAAGGCATAACAAAATACGCAACGGTTCAGATTATTTAGATACATGTAAACAATTTAAAAAAAAAAAATTGAACCTACTAATATATATTCATGAAGTAAAGTATAAGATAATATAATTTATTCAATTTTAGATTATAAAGTATACTATCTATACGTATGCATAAAACTACTATATTATTATTATATAAAAGGTTCATAGGTTATGTATATTTTCTGTAATAAATGAAAATTTATCGAACTTATATTATATATAGTCAATAAGAAATATTGAATATAAAAGTACTTCCATCTCCGAGATTAAATTCTTGTTCGCGATTTTCATATATAACTACTTATATAAAGTATGTACTATACATTTTTTATTAAACTACTAACTTGTAAAAAGTAATATTTCAATTTACGGTTTCTTTATTAATATATTATTTATTTTAAAATAATAAAATAAAGAATTTACTTTAACAATGTCGTAATGGTTATTAGGGTGAGTTGAGCTCTGGGGACAGTTCAGAAATTTGGCAACAGATTTTTTATTTTCATAAAATATTAAATTAAGGTCTTATGATACACTTTTTAACCAACAAACGAGGGGCTAAAAACTTTTAAACTTTTAAAACTTGTTAAAATATAATACAAATAATTTTAAAAGTTCTCTATAAATTGTGATTGACAGCATCGTTTATAAAAAAATTTGGAAAGAAAAACAAATTATGGAAATAGCGTTAGTAATAGTGAGAAACTGAGGGTATTGTAAAAGAAAGATCGGACTCTTTGTTGCATCGCGTTCCCCAGATTTTGTTTTTATTTTCGAATTTTATCAGAATTACTTTGAAATTGATAGGATATTTTTAAAATTGCTTGTATTATATTATAACAAAATTTCAGCCCCTCGTTTGATTTTAAAAAAAAATATCGTAGGACATTAGCGCTGATTAAGCAGAATTTTAAGGCTGCTTCTAAAGTTATATTTCCATAGGGTTAATCTTCAGATGCTGTAAAAGTGATTTGAAACCGCAAGTGCAGCTATAACGCAATACGCCGAGTCAAAAATCGTGTTCTACGCATGTGGTTCAGTTCACTTTACAAAGTTGTAGATGTACCCACACTATAAAAAGTAACTTTCTTATATTAACAAAAAAATTAGAAGATTTTCGAAAAATTAGTAAATTTTCAAAAAAATTTGTAAATATTCGAAAAAAATCGTATATTTACTAAATTTAGTTTATTAACAAAAAATTCTAGTATTCTCGATTTTTTTTGTAAATTCGTAAAAAAAATTGATAATTTACAATTTTTTTCGAAAATTTACAAAAAAAAAGTTGTAAATTTCCGAAAATTAGTTGTGAATTTACAATTATTTTCGTAAAATCACAAAAAAAATCGAGATTTCTCAAATTTTTCGATAATATACTAAATTTAGTAAATTTACGATTTTTATCGAATATTTACAAAATTTTTTGAAAATTCACCAATTTTTTGAAAAAATTCTATATTTTTTGTAAATCTAAGAAAGTTACTTTTTACAGTACATTTACTACTACAATCAGTTGTTAAATGGATGCATTTGTACGCTAAATTGCAAAATAGACAATGTTATATTTCAAAATAGTATATTTGGATGGCAAACTGGGATCTGGGGCATTCTTTTTTTACGGCCGAGGGTAAATAATTATTCTTCATCAGTGGTTCGAATGGCGCCGCGGCCGAGAAATGCGCGTTTTCGGGCCGCTAACAAGAAAAATTTATTGCGATTGAATGGCTCTATCTACGAACGCCGTAAGAAGGGGTTGCAACCGCAAGCGTAGCCACAAAGCAATGCGCAAAAGAAGATTTTGTGTATTTCGAGTTACGCAGGAGACAAAATTGGTTTCTGCGCATTACGTCCTTGCTTGTGGCACTGATGAGAATTAAGGCAATCTGGTGATCGGTTGGTAAAATTGTTTACAATGCTTTTCTTATGGGAGCAAGTGAGATGAACAATGGTATAAATGGGTTGGCATCACTTGCTCCCATAAGAAAAGCATTGTAAACAATGTTACCAACCGATTACCAGATTGCCTTAATTCTCATAATTGGCTTGTGGTTGCGACTCCCTTTTGCGGCGTTTGTAGAACCAGCCTTACAGCTGGTACCTATAGAAAGGCTCTAGCACGTAAAGGACACGTAACGCATTTACGAGGCTATACGTATCTATTTATACTTAACCTTTAAGAGAATTTAGCATACTTAGCAAGTATTATATGTAAATATGAGGCATTATTTTTTTTTTACTACTTAACTTGGACAAAAAACTGAAAAAAAAAAAATTTGAAGGGACATCGATATGATCCGTGTTTTCGGGTAGTTTGAACTTTCAGAAAACCGAAAAAAATCGTGAACAAGGAATCGGTGATAGGTGCCAAAAAGATTTTTTCACTAAATAGGTAAACTAAGGTAAATAAAATTTTAAAAAATAGATAAGAAAATCTGATTACCAGGGAAAAACCACTCCAGAAGAAAAAAAAACTTATCTTTTTACGATGAAATTTAGCCAAGTTATCGTCAATTTAAGATTTTGCTCAAATTCGTCTTAAAAAAGATTGAAATTTTATTGAAAAAAGCCTGTTTCTGAACTTAATTTAAACATGCGTTACTCGCTTGATTTTCATCGTAAAATAATAATTTTTTTTTTAAATCGATTAATTTTTCCCTGGCAATTCATTTCTTTAAGAAAGAAATCATTTTTATTGACCAAATTTCAATTATTAGGTGAAAAACTGAGTTAAATAAATTTTGTTACTTACAGTTTTCAAAGGCTTTTGACCTAAAAATTGAAATTTGGTCAATAAAAATAATTTTTTTCTTAGAGAAATGAATTGCCAGGAAAAAATTAATCGATTTTAAAAAAAAAATTATTATTTTACGATGAAAATCAAGCGAATAATGCATGTTTAAGGTTCAGAAACAGGTTTTTTTCAATAAAATTTCAATCTTTTTTAAGACGAATTTGGGCAAAATCTTAAATTGACGATAACTTGGCTAAATTTCATCGTAAAAAGATAAGTTTTTTTTTCTTCTGGAGTGATTTTTTCCTGGCAATAAGATTTTTTACCTATTTTTTAAAAATTTTATTTACCTAAAAAGTTATTTTAAAAATTTGGGGTAGCTCAGATACGAAAAACACGGTTTCTGACATAAAGTGAAAAAATCTTTTTGGCACCTATCACCGATTTCCTGTTCACGATTTTTTTCGGTCTTCTGAAGGTACAAACTACCTGAAAACACGGGTCATTTCGATATTCCTTCAAATTTTTTTTTTTCAGTTATTTGTCCAAGTTAAGTAGTAAAAAAAAAAAATGCCTCATATATGTTTTTCTTTAAAAACACTCTCAAAAGTAGCGTATAAATATATGCATATAGCCGCGTAAATGCAATAAGCGTGCTTTACTTTCTAGCCTTTAGCCGCTTCCAGAGCTAGCTTGGAAAAGCAAAGTATACCTTTATGCCCGTATACTCTTATTGAAAAGATATAAGAGATGCACACAAACTGAATTTTAAATGCACTCCACATATTTTTTCTATAGGCTAGTTCTACAAACGCTGTAAAAGGGAGTCGTATTCACCACGCAATGTGCAGAGAAAAAAAATGTGTTGTCCAGTAAAGGTTCGTAAGGTTGAGGAGCCGAATGAAAATAAATGATAAATTAAAATAAGTATGTATACTGTTTTAAACGTAGTTGGTACTACTGACTTGCGGACCTCTTACAAAAGAAGATTTTCTATTTTCTTTTTTTCATAACATGGGCGTTTTCGAACTGCATAAAAACTACAAATAAACTGCAAGTGAAAACTTTTATTTGAATTATAAATGATTTATCCATTAGATTTTTCATGATAGTGCGGATATAAAAATAAAAGAATTTTTTTCTAAAGGAAAGTTTCCAAGGTTTAGAAAAACGAATTTCAGGATCATGTTTTTATTTTCTAACATCAGAAAATTTCGTTCTATTTTCCAAAATAAAGGATTAAAATAATACTTTGGTTTCGAAAACCCCCATATTATCTAGAAAGTTTAATTTTCTTTGCTTTTTTGGCTCACCATTTTGGGAAATTAGAAAATTATTTTAGTTCAAAAAAGAAAATTTTCACTTTCTATTCGTTTTTCTGCGCCTCAAAAACGCCTGTTATTATAACAGTATTTTTAGATTTGTTATTTTGACAACGCAAAAATGAAAATTTCTATCTTTGTATCGTATTTCTATCCCCATAAACTTTTCTTATTAAAATTTCTGCGATCATTCATGCAATCAGCTTACTCGTAGATAAGAGTCAGTTGGATTAGTAAAGATCTGGCAGATCCCAACATAGATTCCGTACGCCCCTAAGAGTTTAATAGATTTGTTTTAAATTTATTTACTTACAATAATAAATGATAAAGCTGAAGATTTTAATTTATTCGTTATTTTATTTTTTTTCATATACGTTTAATGCAAAAGTTATATTATATTTGAATATTTTCAATTTATTAAAACAAGTTTGTTTATGCATATTTATTTTATTTTTTAATGAAAATTCTGATATAATTCCACACTAATCTAATAACAAATATCCAAACAAGTTTTATGATTAAAAATTCCTAACTTTGCATTAATTACTGAAATTTTTTGTAATAAAAAAAAGTTTTTAAATTCAATTTTGTTTATTAAAAAGTAATAATAATAAAAAAAAAAATAACAGAAGTAATTTATTTGATTGGTTATTAAATTTTAGAAAACGGTATTTAAGTTCCAATCCTATTACCTGAATTCAATTAAACTAATAATAAACTTGTTAACTTATGGCCAATAAAAATAAACGCTGCCAAATTATTGGCACTACGGTTCATCAAGAAATATTAAATATTTCTAATGATTGAAAGTCTATTGCATCTAAGTATAATAATATAAAAAACTAAAAAATATCTTTTACTTGGTATTGAACCTATATAATAGAGCTTTTTTATTCGAACCTTCTGAGATATATTTAGGCATTTATACAAAAAAAATTTTTATCTTGCTTTGAAAATACGTAAACTGTCCAAAAAACTCGCCCTGGCATCAATCTATTGATTTTTTCAATTGATAAATTGATAAAACACTGGAATTTCCCATGCATCGAATTAATTAAAACAATGTTAAATTAATCAAATAATTTTTTAAATAATATTAAATTAGGTTCTCTTGAATATCCAAGTAATTTTATAGAAATATTGAAGAAAAATAAATAAATTAATAATTCAATTTTATACTATAAATACTATTATTATAGTAATTATAAAATTTTAATTTACAGAATCCAGTCGCGCATTGTTGGTCTGAACCAATGCATCGTAGAAGAAAATTCTGCAATGTTTGCCGAAAAAGGTTTGATGACAGCATGTGCGTTCATTGTGAAAGTAAGTTTAAAAAAAAAAAAATAAAATTTAAATTAAATCATAAATGAAATTTTTTTATTTTTCTTTTCAGTATGTGAATATTTTGTACATGTGGATTGTCAGGATTTTGCAGTTGCTGGTTGTAAAGAAAATGCAACATATTTACCGGGTAAAGAGCTATCGTCGGTGAAACATACTCATCATTGGCGAGAAGGAAATTTACCCGTTAGTTCTAAATGTGCAGTGTGTAAAAAAACATGTTTTTCAGCTGAATGTTTAGCTGGTTTTAGATGTGAATGGTGCGGCATGACGGTAAGTATTTTACTTATATTTTCAATCTAATATAAGAAATCATTAACTGTAACTTATTATTTTAAAAATCAATGACTTTTGAGAATAAAAGAATTAAAAAGATTCAAAAATATAAAATAAAAAAATATACTTCACATGATATATTTAATCTTTACTAATATTCTTAATAAATTTTTAACTTATTAAGACAAGTTGATCAGTGATGATCCAATTTTATAACTCCGTAAGTTTTTAAGCCTCTTGAATCTTTAATATGAAAAGTATATTAAGAGAACTAAAAATAATCGGATGATTATATACACTTTAATTTATAATCTTTTTAACGAACAACTACTGTACTTAAAAAAAAAATTTCTTGCTGTTTTACCTTATACTCTTTTTTTCATACATTTTTAAATTTATATTATAATAAAGCTTTTTATGGTACGATGAAGAAAAAAGTTTGGAAAAAAAAAGCTAAATTTTAGTTATATTCTTAATTAAATTATCAGTTGTTTTAGTAATAAGATTAACGATATTTCATTAAAAGTTTCGGACTTCACACAAAACCTGACCTGCAAAAATTTGACAAAAAAGACCGAAATTCCGGGTACCCGACACGAGTTTTGGGTGACCGCACACCGCAAGTGCTTTCATTTCTTGTAATTTCATTTATTAACATGGAACATTTTTATATGGAGGGAGTACCCTGAAAACCTGAAAATCAAGGAAGGGGGGTCAAATAGACTTATAGAATAATTTTGATTTAGGGACTTAGATAAGTCATGTTTAGGGACTTGGAATATTTTTGATTTAAGGACCTAGAATAATACGCTTCTAGGGAATCAGAATAGTTTGGGTTCAGAATCTTAACATCTGGGAAAGATGGTAATTACAAATTATAAAAATAGCAAATTGCCATTTACCAAAAAGATATGATTTCTAAACAACGAGCACATAAAAATGATATTGTTTCTTACCGGTACTAAATTCAGTCTTTAAGAGCTTATGAATTTGGTGGAAACACTTAGGAATGATTAAATGAGGTATCATTTTTTTTTTTTTTTTTGTAAATGGCTACTAATTTTACCTGACAAATGAAAATTTAAAAATATTCATTTTTTAACTGCCATTCTAGTGTATAATTTTTCAAAATGCAATTGTTCGTAAAATAAAAAAAAAGTATTATTTTTCAAACGGGTAAACTTGATATGTTTTGAAAATAAATAAAACTTTTTAATAAATTAACATTTTATCGATTTTTTAAATTATAAGAGTCTGAAAAAAAACTTAATTCAAAGTTATGGAAAACATTTTCGTGAGTTTGTCTTTTACAGGACAAAGTCATAGTTTATATTTTTAGTAGAAAAAATTTAATGCACATTATAATTTACTTTTAAACTTTCATGTCTAAAATAAATAAAATTAACAAGAATAAAAAAAAGTATACGCTAAACCACTTTTGTTATTTTTTTTTTATTTACAATGCTAAATTATATAACGACTTTGTTTTTTCTTCCATACATCGTAAGTACCATAATGACTTGAATGTATACATACATTTTTTATTTTCCCTTAAGCATAAACTTATTAAAACTTTAAAATAAAAAACTTGTTCAGAATGTTTGAGTATAATACAAAAAATTTCACATTATACTTAAAAAAATAAAAAAATTTTTTGCATTTAGAGTGCTATGAATAATAATAATATTTTTAATTAGACATTCCAGGCTTTCATTTCAAATAATACAAGTTTTCGAAACATTTTAAAAGATTTTCATAGTTCAAAAATTTTTCAAATTATTATTAAGGAAAATTCGTAAAATTGTTTCTAAATCTACAAGTTCGCCAATTCCGCACAAATCCTGTAAAGTTTCCAAATTAAGAATTCTAATTTTTGGTCAGATTTTCATTTGTTTACGTGAATTTAGCGGGAAATTCAAAAAAAATTTTAAATATTAATTTAAAAACTCAGAAATATTTAGTTAATATAGGTATTGATCAAAAAATTAGGTCAAATTAAAAAGTAGGTCATTTTGAAGGGTAAAACTGGCAGCTGGGGGGCATTTCTAGAATTTCACTTCTACATTTGCCATACAAGAATAAATATGTTCAGGTCCAACTTAACTCAGCGGACCAAAACTTTTTTTTCTTCAAAATTTTTTTCTTGTAGGCTTATTTTAGGTCCTTTATTTGTATTTTCACCAGTTTTTTTTTTAATTTTTGCCAAAAATTTTTGATGCTAGAAAAGATGCTAGATTTTTTTTTTAAGATTCTTAATTATTAGGGCTTTAATGGGGCTTAATAATCTCAAAACCATCTCATTTTTTATACAGATATGATTAGAAAAAAGTTTTCTTTTTATTTGGACTACCCAAAAAAAAAAAATTTTATTTTGGCCGCTTCTGGTTTCATTTTTTAGCGGTTTGAATTAATAAAAAAAATGACCGTAAATCAAGTTTGCCATAATTAAATTTGCTCAAATTTTCCCAAAGTGTTGGCCTATGTGTCAGTTTGTTCCAAAAAAAATTCGTTGAGATGTAACATTCAAATGAGTACCCACAATTATTATTTTAGTCTATTAAAATTAGCCAAATTTAGCTAAAAAAAAGGATGGGAATATTTTTTTTCTCTTAATCAACTTAAAATCGGTATGAATGTAATTTTTTATCGGTAAAATTACCCAAAAAATACTAAAAATTAATTTTGCATGTTAATTAGGAAAAAAAAAACGCTGCCAAGTGATTGGCACTATGGTTCCTCATTAACAATAGCAAAATATTTATAATGGTCTATTTTATCTAATAAAAATTATAATTTGACATATCAGTATTTCATAAAAAAAAGTTAAATACCGTATTTTAAAAGAAAAAAAATGTTGCTGTGATTTAATGTTTTTTATTTAACAAATTTTTAGAAAAAAATTTTCAATAAACTAGGTATTACACTTAAAAAAAAAACAATATTACAGATTTTTTAATTTTTTTGTTTTATTAATATTGAGAAAAAAATTTTGAAAAAATTCGGTATCAGATCCAAAAAATTACTATGAATAAGCTTTCTAAAACTATTACTCTCATAGAAATTAATTAGGTACTACGTCCGAACAAAAAAAAAATTTGGTATTCTTTGTATATTTTTGTGAAAAAAATTTTGGGAAAAAAATTTTCAAAAAATTAATTATCAGATTTGAGATATCGAGTAAAAATCGTACTTTCAAATATAAGTACTTTTATGGAAATAAATGAGGTATTACATCCAAATTAAAAAAAAAAAAAAAGTAGTTTGAGAGTTTGATGAAAAAATTTTTGAAAAAAAAATTAGATCTTAATTCCATAATGGTTGTTAAATACCACCGATTGCAAAATTTTCAAATATTAGTACTTTCATAGAAAAAAAACTAAGTATTACGTCCTAAAATAAAAAAAATTTTGGCATTTTTTGTATTTTTTGGCAACAAAAATTTTGAGAAAAAAATTTTGAAAAAATTAGGTATCAGGTCCAAAAAAATGCTATAAACCATAGTTCTAAAACTAGTACTCTCAAAGAAATAAATTAGGTACTACGTCCAAAAAGAAAAAAAAAATTAGTGTTTTTTGTATTTTTTTGTGAAAAAAATTTTGAGAAAAAAATTTTCAAAAAATTAGTTATCAGATTCGAGATATCGAGTAAAAATCGTACTTTCAAATATAAGTACTTTCATGGAAATAAATGAGGTATTACATCCAAATTAAAAAAAAAAAAAGTAGTTTGAGATTTTTTGATGAAAAAATTTTTGAAAAAAAAATTAGGTCTTAATTCCATAATGTTTGTGAAATATCACCGATTACATACATACACACACACGCACACGCACACACACACACACATACACATACAGACTTTTTTTAAAAACCGGTTTTTTAGCTTCCTGAGGTCCCAAAACGTGCTTATACGCCAAAAAATCAAAAATCAAAATTTCATCTATCACAAAGGTTCCTCTATGAGGAACCAAAATTTATCATATGTATTTATAGAAAGTTCGTTGGTCTTAAGATAATAAAGCTTTTCTGAAACCCTAAAAACAAAAATTTCAAAAAAACAAATTTTCAAGCATCAGAAATTTTTTTCTAAAATTAATATTTTTCAAAAATTCCGATGAAAATGCAAATCCAACACCTAAAATAAGCTTTTAAGAAAAAAATTTTGGAAAACAAAATTTTGAACCAGTGGGTTAGCCTGGACCTGGACGTATTTTCTTTTTTTTTAAATCTTCCCGAGGAATTAACCCGCAACTGCCCCAGCACAGGCTTCTCCTAGAAGCTTCTTGGGATACCCTACGTCGGTATATGTCAGTTAAAAAAAAAAAAAAAAAAAAAAAAAAAAAATTATAAATTTTTAATTTTTAATACAAATAATTTTATGCATTATTAAAATTCTATAATTTTTTGTTACTTTAATAAATTATGAAAGTATGTTCAAAGATAAAAAAGTTAATGTATTTCTTATATATCGATTCTCAGAGGCTTAAGAGCTTATATTTAATAAAAGCAGTTTTTCGTAAGTTTATTTTATAAAGTATTAAAGGACAAAGCTTTATGCTAACTACGTTTTCAAAATTCTATACTAATTAAGAATCTTATAAAAGACTACTGCGGAATAAGGTATGGTTTCCGGCCCCAGCATATTTTTCACATTTTTTTGGCTCAATTTGATGATATATGATAAAAAATAAGATTCCGAGGGTCGGCACCCCCCCACCCCCCCTGCGTTACCCCTGGGGGGTTGAAACGTGTTTTTCACTAAAAATTAATATCTCCGGGCCGAATCATCCGATTGGGACGTGGTTGGTATCAAAATTTTTGTTTTGAAAAAATACACCAAAAAAAAATTTTTTTTTTTATTTTTGAACTCATTTTGAGGTTCAAAACTTCGAAAAACCTCATTTTTGGCTTTTTTGACGGTCTAAAAATTGAGATATCTCAGGATAGAGGAAAAACTCCTTTTTTTCGCGCTCAGGGGAACTTTGTCTAAGACTACTTTTCAAAATTCCGTCGGAAAAATGGCAACTTTTACGGTGCGTCACTCGCAATTGACGATTATGTAAAAAAATCGTGTTTCATTTTTTGCTTGTTTTATCATACCATCTAATATTTTATTTTAAATCTAAAATTAGCTTTTTTATGGTCTTTTTTATGTTTTTCTCATAATTTTTTCATAAAAAAACGATATTTCACCTATACTCTACCAAAGGACTTCATTTATTTCATGAAATCTCTTTTAATTTTCGCAATAATCAATAGGATGATCATCTTTTTGAAAAAAAAAAAATTGAAGGCACACCTTACTGATACCTTTCTTTGTGTATCTTAGACCATATAAAGTGATAAATAAGCTAGGTATAGAAAAATTTTTGTTCGCCGCATAGTTTTTTTTGAGTTGACAGCCTCAGAATCACGTTTTTTCAATATGTATTTAAAAAAAACCAATTTTGGAATTTTTTTGTTATAAATTAAAATTATTTTTTAAATGATGGATTTATGTTTTTTCACTTTTCTTACATTGACAATTTACTAAAAAGAGTATATTTAAGACCAAAGAATACAAATTTTCAATTTTCAACGTCTTGGAGCAGTTTAAATGTTAGATATTGGGTTTTTAAATAATTCATCAACTGGGGATTTTTCTAACAGATTAAAATGATGTTAAAAACTGGACTAAAAACATACTTCGTTTTAATTTTTCCTGTACAATCTAAATTCACTATTCATTTTAACATTTAACGACGCTTTATAGGAGAAAAATTCATTTTTTTAGTTTTTAGGGCCCCAATTTTCAGGGAGCCAATGTTTAAAGTTTCGCATTTTTTAAGAAAAAATTTTCTGAATAATATTTGCAATTTTTACTTATATTTTTTTTCCTCAGGAATTCGATGAAACCTTGATAAAATCATTTGAATCTGCTAGGAAAATCTCAAGAGTATGAATTTTAAAAAACCCCAATATTTACCTTTTGAGCTGCTTCAAGAAGTTGAAAACTGAAAATTTGTGATTTTTGGTCATGTATATAAAGAAAAGGGAGTATACTCTTTTTAGTAAATTGTGAATGCAAAATAAGTGAAAAAACATAAATCCATCATTTAGAATAATTTTAATTTATAAAAATATAATTCAGAAATCGGTTTTTTTTAAACATCGAAAAAACGTAATTTTGAGTCTTCCAACTAAAGAAAAAAAATATAGGGCAAGCAAAATATTTACTGTTTCTCACTTCTTCGTCACTTTCTATGGTCTAAGGAACCCAAAGAAATGTAACAGGAAGGTGTGCGTTTAATTTTGTTCTTTAAAAAGTTGATCATCCTAAGCGCAATCTTTCTGCGGATTTTCCAAATAATAGTTAAAAATGAGGTTTTATGTTCAAATAATTATATATTTCAATTTGTTAATTAATTAAATTTATCGTTATTTATGAACTAATTTAATACATATTTTAAGAATAAATAACTTTCTTTAAAACAATTATTTATAATAAAAGTGTTAGTATTTTAATTATTATTAATAAGGAAAATAGATATTATTTGCCAAAATTAAAAGAGATTTCATGAAATAAATGAAGTCCTTTGGTAGAGTATAGGTGAAATATCGTTTTTTTATGAAAAAATTATGAGAAAAACATAAAAAAGACCATAAAAAAGCTAATTTTAGATTTAAAATAAAATATTAGATGGTATGATAAAACAAGCAAAAAATGAAACACGATTTTTTTACATAATCGTCAATTGCGAGTGACGCACCGTAAAAGTTGCCATTTTTCCGACGGAATTTTGAAAAGTAGTCTTAGACAAAGTTCCCCTGAGCGCGAAAAAAAGGAGTTTTTCCTCTATCCTGAGATATCTCAATTTTTAGACCGTCAAAAAAGCCAAAAATGAGGTTTTTCGAAGTTTTGAACCTCAAAATGAGTTCAAAAATAAAAAAAAAAATTTTTTTTTGGTGTATTTTTTCAAAACAAAAATTTTGATACCAACCACGTCCCAATCGGATGATTCGGCCCGGAGATATTAATTTTTAGTGAAAAACACGTTTCAACCCCCCAGGGGTAACGCAGGGGGGGTGGGGGGGTGCCGACCCTCGGAATCTTATTTTTTATCATATATCATCAAATTGAGCCAAAAAAATGTGAAAAATATGCTGGGGCCGGAAACCATACCTTATTCCGCAGTAGTCTTTATATTTAAGTATTCTGTACTGCATTATATCAACTTGACTTATACTGTCTAGTACAATTTCCAAATTAATCAGTCTTATAACAATAATAATACTATTTACTCTTTTACTTTTTTGTGTTTAAATAAAATTCTCTAGTGAATTCTTTGAAACATCGTAGTTTAGTTAAGCTAAAAAATAAAAAAAAACAAAAAAACTTTTTTTTTTTAAAGGTGATTTAATGATGTTAAAAAAAGAAAATAAAATATAGAGATAATAAATAATTTAAAATCTCATGTGAAATATAAATAAATTTTTAATTAATTAATTAATTTTCTATAGTCACATGCTGCATGTTTAAAAGAAATTCCACAAGAATGTACATTTGGTATGTTAGAGCCAATTTACCTGCCACCACATGCTGTTAGTATTCCACGTACTGAAGTACCAATGGAAGCTATTATTGGTGTACAAGTTCGACGAAAAGAAGTCTTAGCACGTAAGTTTTTTTAGTTTTTATTTTTCTCCTATTATTATTATTGTTATTGTTATTATTATTATTATTATTATTATTATTATTCAAGATATTTTTCTTTATTATATTAGAAAATATAGATAAAAATATATAGTTTTACTAATTAGTTATTATTATTATTATTTTTATTAAAAGTACCAAATTTTTTAATTTCATTAATGCGTAAAAATTTTTATTTATTTTATCGAATAAATAAATTTTTATGGTCTTTTTTTTATTAAACACAAAATTTATTTACGTAAATTGAATTATTGTTTTTGCATAAGTAAATAAGCATGCTTCGCTTTTTTTCTTCTTTTTTTGAAAAAAAATAATTCAATTATGCAATCTACAGTTTTGTAGTTTCAATTTTCTTTTTTTTTTTTATTTTTATTAAAATTATAAAGGTTGAAGTCTTATTTTCAATTTTTTGGCATATTTTTGAAAAGAAAATGGTTTGCATTTATAAGAATCATATAGTTTATATTTTAATGAATGATAATTAACGAATTCAATAGAAGCCTAAAATTTATTGAAAAATTACTTTTTATTGCTTTTAAGTTTGAAGAGTTAAGTTTTAGTCTTTCAAAAATTATTTTTTTTTTGTAAAAACTGCGAAATTATAAACTAGATTTGTTCGTTGTAGAAGAAGATTTAATCACAAAAACTGTTTCGAAATGTAGATTCTAATAGAAATGATAATTTTTAAATATTCTTAGATAACACATAGTTAGATAATAGCGTAATTAGTGTATTTATCAGTTCATCAAAAATAATGCAAAATTATTGAAGAATTGTAACAAACTTGCTCTTGAAAAATAATTTTTTTATTATGAAATTTGAAAAATATTTTGTGGCTATAAAATATATTTATGACATTGCAAAACAAATGATTTAACCTTTTAAATCATTTTTCACCTAATTACTAATTCAATTAATATTTATAATATTTTTATTTTTCATTTTCTTTTACTTTACATTTGAGTGAAATAATCTTAGATACGTAGGTATTTAAAATTAAACTATTTTACTATAAAAATTTTAAATGACTAAATTTAAATTTAAAAATTTATTATTAAAAAAAAAAGTAAAACACTGTTATCTTGTATAGACCTGTGACGAGGTAAAGAGGCAACCTCGTTCTCGGTGAACGATTAGAAAATATTAATCTTGGTCTTGCCTTGGCCCCCCCTCGTCTCACCTCGATAACCTTGAATATCTTTTCTTTTTTTTTAATTATACACGAATCACGGGAATTCCTATCAAAATGTGAAGTTTAATTTTAGATGTACCTATCAAAAAAAATTACCCTCTATGTAAAATTTAATATTTTTTCTATTATTTCTCTGCGAGATATATGATAATTTAAAGTCCAAGTCACAATTTAAGATTTTTTAAAAAACACTACTTTTAAGCTTAGTATTTAAAAAACTATATCATAAAGCCAAAGGGGCTAGTAAAGAATTTTTGGAAACTTGGAGTTTAATCAAAAATTTTGAGACGCATGAAATCTTTTCTAATCCAAAATTACAATTTTTGTGCATCAATTAAAAATTCGGTCACTTTTAGCTGTTTTTTGAATATCACGGAGATACGAGGTTCAAAAGTAGATTCTTAGACAAAAAAATAGTATATTTTTATCCTAGGCCGCAAAAATAAAGAATGGCCCAGATCGCACGTGAATTGCGATCTGGGATATTCTTTTTTTACGGCCGAGGCCAAAATATAATTTTTCGAATAACGCTGCGGCCGGGAAATACGTGTTTTCTGGCTACTGACAAGAAAAATAAATGTATAGATTCAAAGGCCCAAGAGGCCTATTCAGGTATATACTGAGGGTATAGAAAATTTTTTTAAAAATATTTCCGCAACTAGTCCTGAACGTTCGAAACCTAACACTTACGGAAATCCCTTTAATTAACTTTAATTTCGTTTACAAAATAAATAAAACTTATTGTTAAGAGCATTCCGTGTGCTCTACTATACGTCGGTAATCTGGTAAGTTTTAGTAAAAAACCCCTGTTTTGCTTTCCAAGTTTTCTCAGCGGGAAAACGTTGGATCAAAATTTCCTCTTACAGGAAGTTTTGTTTTTCAATAATCTCGAGCGCGCAACTATTATTTTTTTGGAAAATTGAAATTTTTTTGCAAATGTCAGAAAATAAAGTTCAACTTTTAACTTGCGCGCGTTCTGCAAAAATGCTTGTCAGAAAACCTCTTTACTTTATTTTCTAATATTTGCGAAAAATTATTAATTTTCCAAAAAATAATAGTTGCGCGCTCGAGATTATTGAAAAACAAAACTTCCTGTAAGAGGAAATTTTGATCCAACGTTTTTCCGCTGAGAAAACTTGGAAAGCAAAACACGGGTTTTCTTACTAAATTCTTACCAGATTATCGACGTATAGTAGAGCACACGGAATGCTCTTAATTTATGATTATAAAATTTGTATTATAAATGTATAAATAATATTTAAATCTTGTTTCTTAAGGTCGTTGGATTTCCCCAAAATTTTGGTATTGTTGCTTATAAATTATACTAATTTGGTTACTCCCGCAGGCCAAAATGCAATTCATAAAATTTTAAAAATTGGCTGTTAGCAGCTTTTTTCAAAAATTAGCGGTTTTAAAAAAAATAAGAGGATACTTTTACGCACTAATGCTAAATAAAAACTTCATTGTTTTTAACTTTCAAATTTCTCTGCTTCAAATTTCAATCAAAAATTTCATTTACATCAGTTTTTGAAAACTTGAAGTAGAGCAACCTGATAATTTTACCTCAACAATTTTATTACCCTCTTACCTGCATAGACTTCCAAATTAAAAAATGATTTCTACCCATAGTTTTCTTGATTAATACCAATAAAACATTTTCAGTTTTTAAATCAATTTTATTATATTTAGACAGATCTTTATCATCTTAAAATTTTAAAAAAATTATCAGCAAGGCTAAAAAAAAAAAAAATTTATCCTTGAATTATAATAGTTAGAATATTCATAAAAGATATTCGTTCAGTAGAGTAGTACCTACTCACCTACCTACAGGCAGTAATCTAATAGAAATACTCAATTTAATAATTTAAAATAAAAAGGATATGTTTGTAAATGGACCATAAATAAAAATTATTTGAATTTTTGAGTTGTAAATAATACTTAATTTTTTTGCTCAAAGTTTTAAAATTTTATCTAGAAGTATTTGGCAAAATATATTGGCATATTATGCAATTTAAGTAGACATTGATATACTGAATGAAGCTTTTCTACAAAGTTAAAAAATAAGCTCATATAAAACTTAGGTCTATATTATTAAAATTATTATTTTGTTTAATTGAATCAATATTGGATTAAAATGAGATTAATCTATTTTTTACATCATTATTTTCTTAATGAATCCATATTTTTTCAAAACATAATTAAGTAAATCTATACTTTTTTATTTAATTATTTCAATTTTATATTTTAATATTTATTAATTTAAAAATATTTATTAATTTTACATGTAAATAAAAACAGCAAAGTAGTTACTTTTATACAAACAGGGAAAATTTCGTAACATCAAATATTTTAAATTAATCGGTGAGCGCTTACGTGAATACTTTTAAACCTTACTACCTAATCTGTATACTTTTTTTTTGCTGATGGGTCCACGGAATTTCTCAACGAATATGTAATATGTAAATAATTTTGATAGCCTGCCTGCGCATCTGGTACTTTTTTGATGAAGATAGATATTATATTAATGTTCAGCGACGATTTTAAAATGTTAATAATAGATCAAAGCAATAAAGCTACTAAAATAAGCTTTCAGTTGCTTATTATCGGCACTTAGATCATTTTCGTTCCCAATGAATGTCATACTTGCACTCAAACACAGAACTAGCAAAAAAAGATTTAGTTTTTTTTTTACTTTACAAAAACTGGTTAATTTAGCTGTAAATTTTTAGTAAAATTTTTTAATTTTTTTAGTGAATTTGCGAATTTTAGTTCACTAAATTCGTTAATTTTACTAGATTTTTTTTCTTGTGTATTCAAAAACCTTATACTCATAAATTCAGTTTGGAAAATTAGTTGGTCCAATACAGAAAAAAAAGTTTCTACAAAATAGTGGTTAACGTAATCACGTTTAAATATTTTTTAGAGAGATAAACTTAAGTGAGCATTCAAAATTTTCTTATTTCCTTTTCGTTTTTATGTTTTTCTTACTGTCTTTATGTAAATATACATAAAGTAAATAGTAGATAAAATATATTTATGCATTTCATAATATTCTACATGTGCGAAGAAGACGTCTCTATATATTTATATATATTTTACCATGTTAAAGTCGTGTCTTATCTGTATGTCATTATATTCACATTGCAAGTGAACATTTCGATTAAAGGTATAGAAATATTTTTACTAACTAGGTCATACTCTTGTTGTTATATATAGTCTTGTTTATTTATTTTATATATATATGTGTGTGTACATATAATAATAAATATATTCATTTGTATTTTATCAAATGAATTTATTTTTCAATTTTTTTACAAAAACAATTGTTCCATTTTGATTTCTTTAGTCCAGATTTTTATCATGTATTCTTTACCAGATTTTTAATAAACATTTTTTCTCATAAAGGCTGCTTAAATCCCTAAAAAAAAAAAAATAATTAGTCTCTAGGGTCTCAGGGGTCCAGTCAAATCAGAGATAGTTAGCATGATTCTGAGGTTAATTTCAGAAACTTTATGAATTACTTGTATTCTTTTGCATCTTATTATATGTAGCCCTAGACGGGACCGATCGATTACCTTGAAAAAACTAGATATGGGGTTTTAGCCAAACACTTAAAATTCATCAAAACAGAGGCCTTATATTGCCTTATACTGCCGATCAGGAAAATTGCAAGTCCCCTCACTTTCTTACCAGACTCAAGTAAAAAAATTTTCAAACCCAGGCCTAAAATATAAAAATAAAGACAAAAAATTGTAAAAATCCTACTAAGCAATATTTAAATAGCTGCTTTTAACTTATTTTACTAAGGAAAATAAGTCAAGAAAACTAATGCGCAGCAGTACGTTGACACTAAATTTTCTTTTAAAGTTTCAAATGCATACATTTATTTTAAAATACTTAACGTTCAGATACACTTGAATTACTTCTATAATACTTATAAAGATGCTTCATATTTAAAACTTATTGCATTATTCTTAGTACACAAAGCTATGGATTAATTCTGAAACTATTATTATTAGGGTGGATTAAAGAGCACTATAATCCATTTTGAAATTTTTATCTAAAATAACTTTCTTCTATTGTTTCTTTCATAATAAATAAAGTAAAACCTCGATAATTTAAAACTTCAGAATATAAATATGCTCCTAGCCAATGTGCTTTTAAATATTGAAAAAAAATTTTAATATTTCAAAATTCTGTATAATCCAAGGCGTTTACCAGCACTTGTAGCTTAAAATCATTGAGAATATAGCGTATCAGGTAAAAAATGAGCAATGTATGCCATTAGAAAACAATAGTTTGGTTCTACAGTTTTTGCCTGTGGTGCTTAGAATATTTTTTTAGATTAGAAAACTCTAAACTAAGTTTTACATGAGTTTTACGCCCGAGAGGGCAAAAATTTACATTTTTATAGTATACAAAATTGACTCAGAATTTGTTTATTGTATCGAACAGATTTTTTAAATATATATTTATAGCCATTGTTTTTTTTCCCGCTGGTACTTCCCGCTATATATTATAAAATGTATTGATAATTAAATCATTAATTTATCGGTAACAAACTTTTTTTTTTTTTAGTTTTCATTAAAAAAAAAATAAATAGGAAATACGTTTATACACATACACATTTGCATATTTGATTAAAAAGAGTATTCGTGCGTTATAGTCAAAGAAATTAAACATCAAAGAAAATTGTGGAATATTTAAATAATAAACGGACGCGATATATCTGTAGAATTTTTAATATATAAAATATAAAATACAAATTAAAAAAATTTGCAATTATTTTTCAATCTTGATTTTAATATCAATGCTAACTAGGTAATACAGTCAGATAGTGTTCAATATTTATTTATCATGGGTGAATTATTTTAACAATTATGGCTGTAATTAGCTAAAACTTTTTCGACGTTTCTGGTTAATAAATAAATTAATTTAAAGCTTTTAGAAAATTTTTAAGACCTGTAAAACCTGTTTTCGTCAAAAATTACAAGTTAGATAGCAATTTAAAAATTGGTCATTTTGGGCCAAAAATGGGGCTTGATGGGAGATCAATTCGAATTGTTTTGGTGATTTTGTGAGGTTTTTACGTTATATTAAAAATTATTAAATAACGCTCCTTTATAACCTCGAGCCCTGAAGGCCCTGTGTCGTTTTTTTTCCAACATAAATTCATCTATAACCATTTGGTGTAATTTAGTTTTCCAAAGATAGTGAATTCCTTTTGTAAGTATATTTTCAAAAGATATGATAGAGATTCAATGCAGTCCAGAGAGTTATGCTTACCAAATTTAAAAGCTTTTTTAAAAAGCTTTATAACTAACTTATTTCGGTTTTCATTAGCATTGAATCTTTGATAATAATGTGATTATTATAGTCTTACTGCTACTGGATATTTTTTTACACACAAAAGAGTAAATTGGCGATTATTCCAAATATATTTGTAATAAAAATTATTTATTTGTAAAATATCTTATTGAATTGACTGTTTTTTGAAAACTTTATCAAAACAGATAGAAATGTTAAAAACAAACAGGTATGTTAATATTTATCATAAACAATTATAAAAACTTTAATTTACATTGTTAAATTTTTTACCTTAAAGGGTGATCCTGCGTATCCAAACTTAGTCTAACAAGGGGAGTACAATACATTTGTAACACCAAATTACATCAAATGGTTATGGATGAGTTTATTATGTTGAAAATAAATGTCGGCTACCCTCCGTTCATTCCCATGGGCCTTCTGGGTCTAGAAACGCAGGGCTCAATGTTATAAAACAGGGTTTTTTGGTAATTTTCAATGAAACGCTTAAACCCCACAAGTTAACCAAAACTCTTTTAGTTGGTCTCATTTTTTTAGTCTAAATGTTACCTTTCAAGCCCTATAACCCATAATTTTTAATCATGAATTCTCTCATCACTATAACCAATTAACGAATAAAATTGCTGCCAAATTTGTAATTTTTGATGAAAATGGGTTTTATATGTCTCCAAAAGAAGTTTTTTTACTCTTTTATTAACTTTCCTGATTCATAAATAGATAAAATTCTTAACATTGACTGTTTGTTTGTTTTTAACCTTCATAGCATAGGTATAGAGCCCTATATTGTAGTCATTTTTTTTGCTGGGAGGTCCATAAAAATTTTCAATGTGATCTGATGTTTTCCATCAGGTCACTGAACACGAATGATATCAGGTTTTACCTAAATTCACCGAGTTGCCCATTTTTCTGGAAAGTCGATAATATATTAAGTTTTTTAGCCAATGTTAAGAATTGTATATAATTATAAGAAATAAGGCAACTCGTTACTTATTTAATTACTACCCGGGTGAGAATGGACCTTGGAAAGAATATGTTAAGAGTACTCCCGTACAATGATCGAGGGTCGAAAAATCTAAGAATTTTGCTCGAAAAAGTATGTTTTTAATATTCCCTGGAACAAATAGTCTAAGATACGATGATAGTTAACATATAAAAATAATATTTTTTCTTACTTCATAGTAGTAAAAAGAAAAGTGAGAAAGAATATTTTTAAGGCAGTAATTTAAACATTGGTAAACGGCATCGTTCTAATATGGAAAAAGTATTTATTCTTATATATTTGCCCGTGATTAATTTTATTTATTCATAGCTTGGCGTAAAAAAAGTGCTTAAAAATATTAAAAGAATACTTTTTCAATCCTTGTTTTCTGTACCGCCTAAACATTGAAAAAATAATTTACTTGTTAGTAAACTTATTCAAACCACCTGCGAATATATACTTAAAAAATACTTTTTCGAAGCTCGAATATTAGCATCGTAAGAGCACTGAAATGATATTTTTTCTTATTCTCTATATTTTGACTCATCATAAAATTAAGCTGCGTATATATATTCGAAAAGCACTGATTCGGAGGTTGTATAATCATCGTTACGATATGATTTTATTTAATAAAAAACAGCGTGCCGATAATTAAACAGCTACGAAAAAGTATTGTAATAATAATGTAAACGTTATAAAAATATTTTTTTAATAAGTAAAAAATATTTAAAAAAAAAAAAATTTTAATTTTTATAGCCATGATATAATAATATATTAAATATTTTTTTATTTTTTTTTTTTTTTTTTAATGATTTAATGAGGATTTGAACCCGAGTCCACCGCTTGATAGTCCAACACTTTATCCACTGCTCCATTATGACTGCATGCAAAATAATAAAAATTTGATATATAAAAGAGCAAGAGTTATAAATGAACTTATAAATTTTTTGATTTAGACGAAAAATCAGATCAGTAAAATTATTATAACAACATTAATTCTAAGCAAACATTAAGCTTCGTAATTTTTCGTTGCTCAGTACTCGTTCGAAAAAATAATTAAACAATACTTTTTCGAGGGTCGGCAAACTCATATCCGTTTCAAAGCAGATATAGTATTCAAAAATCATGTTTTCAGTGATTCTGTTGACGCGAATACCGATCCTACTTCACATCGATGCGAAGATTTTTAAATTTTTTCTTGATCAGTAATCGACGAAAAAATACTTAAACAATAGTTTTTCGAGGGTCGGCTGGATGCAAAAACGTGAAACGTAAACGACAATAAAATACCCTTCCCTTACTATGTTTACAATATCCTAATGATATTAAAACGGCGATCAAAAGGAGCAGAAACTAAAATAAATTCGGCCGATATTTTTTAATTCTGCAAGTTTTTGTCATTAATAACACAGTCTTAAAAAGCTTCAAAAAATATCGTTTCGAAGATGATTTTACTATTTAACGAATTATAAACTCATATCCGTTTCAAAGCAGATTTAATATTCTTTTAGTATTCAAAAATCATGTTTTCAGTGAATCTATTGTCGCGAATACCGATCCTACTTCGCATCGATGCGATGATTTTAAAATTTTTTCTTGTTCAGTAATCGTTCGAAAAAATACCTAAACAATAGTTTTTCGAAGGTCGGCTGGCTGCAAAGACGACAAACGTAAATAATAATGAAATAGCCTTGACTTACAATGTTTGGCCATTATAAAAAGTGACACGTCAAGCCTTTCACTAGAGTAACCTAAGGAATTTGTTTATAATAAGAAACGACACGTCAATCCTTACACTAGCGTAACCTAAGGAAGTTGTCTAAAATAAAAACGACAGGACAAGCCTCACACTAGCGTAACCTAAGGAAGTAGGCTATATTAAAAAAACGACACGTCAAGCCTTACACAAGCCTAATCTAAGGAAGTTGTCTATTATAAAAATGATACGTCAAGCCTTACACTAGAGTAACCTAAGGAAGTAGGCTATAATAAAGTACGACACGACAAGCCTTACACTAGCGTAACCTAAGGAAGTTGTTTATAATAAAAAACGACACAACAAGCCTTACACTAGCGTAACCTAAGGAACTTTTCTATCATAAAAAACGACACGACAAGCCTTGCACTAGGGTAACCTAAAGAAGTTTTCTATTATAAAAAATGATACGTCAAGCCTTACACTAGAGAAACCTAAGGAAGTAGGCTATAATAAAAAACGACACGAAAGTCTTACACTAGCGTAACCTAAGGAAGTTGCCTATAATAAAGAGTAACACCTCAAACCTTACACTAGCGTAACCTAAGGAAGTAGGATATAACAAAAAACGACACGACAAGCCTTACACTAGCGTAAGCTAAGGATTTTTTCTATCATAAAAAACGACACGACAAGCCTTACACTAGCGTAACCTAAAGAATTTGTCTATTATAAAAAATGATACGTCAAGCCTTACACTAGAGAAACCTAAGGAAGTAGGCTATAATAAAAAACGACACGATAGTCTAACACTATCGTAACCTAAGGAAGTTGTCTATAATAAAGAGTAACACCTCAACCCTTACACTAGCGTAACCTAAGGAAGTAGGCTATAACAAAAAACGAGACGACAAGCCTTACACTAGCATAACCTAAGGATTTTTTCTATCATAAAAAACGACATGACAAGCCTTACGCTAGAGTAACCTAAGGAAGTAGGCTATAATAAAGTACGACACGACAAGCCTTACACTAGCGTAACCTAAGGAAGTTGTTTATAATAAAAAACGACACAACAAGCCTTACACTATCGTAACCTAAGGAATTTTTCTATCATAAAAAACGACACGACAAGCCTTACACTAGCGTAACCTAAAGAAGTTGTCTATAATAAAGAGTAACACCTCAACCCTTACACTAGCGTAACCTAAGGAAGTAGGCTATAACAAAAAACGACACGACAAGCCTTACACTAGCATAACCTAAGGATTTTTTCTATCATAAAAAATGACACGACAAACCTTACGCTAGCGTAACCTAAAAAAGTTGTCTAAAATACAAAACGACAGGACAAGCCTTACACTAGCGTAACCTAAGGAAGTAGGCTATATTAAAAAAACGACACGTCAAGCCTTCCACTAACATAACCTAAGGAAGCTGATTAGAATAAAAAATGACACAGCAAGCCTTACGATAGCATAACCTAAGCAAGTAGGATATATTAAAAAAACGACACTTCAAGTCTTAAACTAACGTAACCTAAGGAAGTTTTTTATTATAAAAAATAACACGTCAAGCCTTATACTAGCGTAACCTAAGGAAGTAGTCTATTATAAAAAATTACATTTTCATTTTTTTATTAAAGCATATTTCCTTAGGTTACGCTAGTGTAATGCTTGACGTGTCGTTTTTTATAATAGACAACTTCCTTAGGTTACGCTAGTGTAAGGCTTGACGTGTCGTTTTTTATAATAGACAAGTTCCTTAGGTTATGTTAGTGTTATGCTGGTCGTGTCGTTTTTTGTTATAGACAATATTTAGGTTATGTTAGTGTAAGACTTGATGTGGCGTATTTTTATTATAGCCTACTTCCTTAGGTTATGTTAGTGTTATGCTTATTATGTCGTTTTTTATTATAGACAATTTACTTAGGTCACGTTAGTGTAAGTCTTGACGTGTCATTATTTATAGTAGACCACTTCCTAAGGTTACGCTAGTGTCAGGCATGACGTGTCATTTTTTATAATAGACAACTTCCTTAGATTACGCTTGTGTAAGGCTTGACGTGTCGTTTCTTTTAATGCAGCCTATTTCCTCAGGTTATGCTAGTGTAAGGCTTGAAGTGTCATTTTTTATAATAAACAACTTCCTTAGGTTACGCTAGTGTAAGGCTTGACGTGTCGTTTCTTTTAATGCAGCCTATTTCCTCAGGTTATGCTAGTGTAAGGCTTGACGTATCATTTTTTATAATAGGCAACTACCTTAGGTTAGGTTAGTTTAAGGCTTGACGTGTCGTTTTTTATAATAGACCACTTCCTTAGGTTCCGCTTGTGTAAGTCTTGACGTGTCATTATTTATAATAGACAACTTCCTTAGGTTACGCAAGTGTAAGTCTTGACGTGTCATTATTTATAATAGACAACTTCCTTAGGTTACGCAAGTGTAAGGCTTGACGTATCATTTTTTATAATAGACACCTTCCTTAAGTTATGTTAGTGTTATGCTTGTCGTGTCTTTTTTTGTTATAGACAATATTTAGGTTATGTTAGTGTAAAACTTGACATGTCGTTTTTTTATTATAGCCTACTTCCTTAGGTTACGCTAGTGTAAGGCTTGACGTGTCATTTTTTATAATAGACAGCTTGCTTAGGTTATGTTAATGTAAGGCTTGACGTGTCATTTTTTATAATAGACAACTTCCTTAGATTACGCTAGGTAAGGCTTGACGTGTCGTTTTTTTTAATGCAGCCTATTTTTAAAGGTTACGCTAGTGTTTGCGCTAGTGTAATGCTTGACGTGTCTTTTAGTGTAAGGCTTGACGTGTTGTTTTTTTGTATAGACCATTTCCGTAGGTTATTTTAGTGTAAGGCTTGACTTGTCGTTTTTTTAGTATAGACCACAACCTTAGGTTATGTTTGTGTAAGGCTTGACGTGTCGTTTTTTTTTTTATACCATTTCCTTAGGTTATTTTAATGTAAGGCTTTTCGTATTGAGTTTATTTTGTAAACCTCAACTAAAGGTCATGTGGGTGTATAAAGCATGTAGGCATTAAATTTGTCATATTTTTCAAAAATTGGAAAATTTTGAGGGCGCCATATTGAATTTTGAAATTCGGATTCCAGATTCAGTCTCACCGCACCCGATAATTCCTTAATAGACGCCTAAAAGTATTTTTTTTATTATTTCAAAAATCTAGTAAATTATTTTGAAAATTAGCCAATATTAAGCCCGCCATATTGAATTTTGAAATCTGGATGCCAGATTCGGTCTCAGCGCATCCAACAATAGTTTTTCGAGGGTCAGCTGGCTGCAAAAACGTGAAACGTAAACGACAATAAAATAACCTCCCCTTAATATGTCTACAATATTCTAATGATATTAAAACGGCGATCAAAAGGAGCAGAAACTAAAATAAATTCGGCAGATATTTTTTAATTCTGCAAGTTTTTGTCATTAATAACACAGTCTTAAAAAGCTTCAAAAAATATCGTTTCGAAGATGATTTTACTATTTAACGAATTATAAACTCATATCCGTTTCAAAGCAGATTTAATATTCTTTTAGTATTCAAAAATCATGTTTTCAGTGATTCTCTTGACGCGAATACCGATCCCACTTCGCATCGATGCGATGATTTTTAAATTTTTTCTTGCTCAGTAATCGTTCGAAAAAATACTTAAACAATAGTTTTTCGAGGGTCGGCTGGCTGCAAAAACGTGAAACGTAAACGACAATAAAATAACCTCCCCTTAATATGTTTACAATATTCTAATGATATTAAAACGGCGATCAAAAGGAGCAGAAACTAAAATAAATTCGGCAGATATTTTTTAATTCTGCAAGTTTTTGTCATTAATAACACAGTCTTAAAAAGCTTCAAAAAATATCGTTTCGAAGATGATTTTACTATTTAACGAATTATAAACTCATATCCGTTTCAAAGCAGATGTAGTATTCTTTTAGTATTTAAAAATCATGTTTTCAGTGATTCTGTTGATGCGAATATCGATCCTACTTCGTATCGATGCGATGATTTTTAAATTTTTTGTTGCTCAGTAATCGTTCGAAAAAATACTTAAACAATACTTTTTCGAGGGACCGTTGGCTGCAAAGACGACAATCGTAAAGAATAATGAAATAGCCTTGAGTTACTATGTTTGCAATATCTTGATGATATTAAAACGGCGATCAGAAGCAGTAGAAACTAAAATAAATTCGGCAGAGATTTATTAATTTTGCAAGTTTTTGTCAGTAATAACCCAGTCTTAAAATGTTTAAAAAAATATCGTTTCGAAGATGATTTTACTATTTAACGAATTATAAACTCATATCCGTTTCAAAGCAGATTTAATATTCTTTTAGTATTCAAAAATCATGTTTTCAGTGATTCTATTGACGCGAATACCGATCCTACTTCGCATCGATGCGATGATTTTTAAATTTTTTCTTGCTCAGTAATCGTCCGAAAAATTACTTAAACAATAGTTTTTCGAGGGTCAGCTGGCTGCAAAAACGTGAAACGTAAACGACAATAAAATAACCTCCCCTTAATATGTCTACAATATTCTAATGATATTAAAACGGCGATCAAAAGGAGCAGAAACTAAAATAAATTCGGCAGATATTTTTTAATTCTGCAAGTTTTTGTCATTAATAACACAGTCTTAAAAAGCTTCAAAAAATATCGTTTCGAAGATGATTTTACTATTTAGCGAATTATAAACTCATATCCGTTTCAAAGCAGATTTAATATTCTTTTAGTATTCAAAAATCATGTTTTCAGTGATTCTTTTGATGCGTATACCGATCCTACTTCGCACCGATGTTATGATTTTTATATTTTTTTATACTGAGAACTTGTTTAAAAGTGTACCTAAATAATACTCTTTCGAGGGTGGACGGGCTAACGATTTGTCACGTGTAGATAATGTTAATTCATCTTACTTAACTATGTTTTTAATACTCTAAGGATATTAAAACGGTGATTAAAATAATTCAATACTGAAATTAATTCAGCCGAGATTTATCAATTTTGCAAGTTTTTTTCAGTAATAACCCAGTCTTTAAAAGCTTCAAAAAATAGCCTTTCGAAGATGATTTTACTATGTTATGAATTATATACTCTCATCCGTTTTAAATCAGATTTAATATTCTTTTAGTATTCAAAAATCACTTTTTCAGTGATTCTTTTGAGGCGTTACCAGACTCTATTTTGCATCGATGCGATGATTTCTATATTTTTTTATATTAAGAACGTGTTTAAAAGAGTACCTAAATAATACTCTTTCGAGGGTGGACGGGCTATCGATTTGTCACGTTTATGTAACGATGATATAAGGTGATTTAACTATTTTTTGAATATCAGAACAACATTGTAACGTTGCTTAAAATTATTAGAAATTTATATGATTTTAGCTAAAATTTATTATTTTTAAAATTTTGTGTCGATTAAGACACAGTCGTAAAATGCTTCAATCAATACTATTTCGGATCAACTTTTTAACACTCGCATTCAGCTCCGCGCTGATGTATATTATTCAGATTTAAAATATTTCCTAAGGACTATAATGATAGATTTTCGTAGTAGTTATAAGGACTATTTTGGGTTTTTTTTTTATAAATATGCGCTGGTTTTATTCATTTTTACGTTTATATTTTTGACTGTAAAAGTATTTATTTAGTGTTTTTACTGACTTTGCTTTCGAAGCGTTTCGAAGTCTAAAATAATACGAAAGTATTAGATTCCATCTATGAAAGAATAGAGAAAGAATACGCTAACATACTATGAAAAATTTAGACCAGAATTTTTACTTGTTAAAATATCTGAGGAGTATTTATTCAATCTTCGTAACGGAGGATATATGTTTTTTTAAGCACCGAAAACACAGTATATCTGACGTAAATACATCTGATACAGAGCAAATTCCGATATGTTTAAATATGCTTTTATTAACTTTACGGCGCTTGCATTTTAATATCATTATAATATTCTTTCGGACATGAAAAGGAGTTTTGTTTGGAGTACACTCGAACGGGAGTATTTAAAGAGTATTTTTTCATCTCCGTTTTTAAAAAAATCTCCGTAGACCTTCGTAAATTCTCACCCGGGTAGGTCATTAAAAAATAATATGGATATGAAATAAATATCTTCATAAGAAATTATAAGGTTGATAAAATGGTTTTCCAGTTTAAATCCACTTTATATTTCTATATTATGATCTTTCTCTGAATTTTAGTCATTCAAATTCTTGCATTTATGGTAACAAATTTATTGAATATTCTATTACTACTGCTTTTACCCAGTTTAAAAATATTTATTATAAATTATTTGCAAAATTTTTTTTGAACTTTTTTTATATCAATAGAAAGAAGATGTAAAAAGAATAAGAAAATAATGCGCAAAACTTTGTAGAAAAAAATGAATGAAAAAAGCAGAAATTTTTTTATTTACTTACCTTTGAAGAAGCTTTAAGGATTATATTCAGTGAATTAATTATTTATACCATTAAAAAAAAGGAAAATAAGAAATACGTTAAATCTTATTTAATAAAACTTTTTTTATACATTCCTAGTCAAAGAAAAAAAAAAAAAAAAAAAAAAAAAAAAAGAAGAAGAAGATGAAGAGAGTTTAACAGTGAAAAAAGAAAATAATAATAATAAAAATAATAATAATAATAGCAAAAAGTATATTATAAGGACGGTATTTTGATGAGTTTCCTCTCAGGAACAAAAAAAAAGCAACTAGCAGAAAATGAAAAAACAGAAAAGAGATGAAAAATAGATTAGGTTGATTTTTTTTTTATTTTTTTTTTTCTCATTTGAAGATAACAACGGAGAACAATTCAATTTGGTTGGTAAAGAGAAAATTAGGACGACAGGCCGACTGGCCGGAGCTTTGAGACGTCTTTCGCTAGTTTTACCACGTAGCTGTCATGGAAATTGTCATGCTTCCCCTCCTTATGTTAAAGGTACATCATATAGAATTTCATAAAAAAAATTACCATCACATACAGAATGATAATAATAATAATAATAATAATAATAATGATAATAATAATAATATTAATACTTTCATACAGTCATAATTTTCTTATTTTTTTTATTGTGTCGCATCTACTTAACCACCAAAAAAATTTTTTTTTTTGTGTAACACTAAACATAGTTGTTTTTTCAACTCTAATTTATAAATTAATATATCAGCAAAGCTTTGCTAAAAAATGTATTATCTAAAATTAAAAATTTGTAATTTAATGCTAATTGTCTTATAACTACTAACAAAACATTTTTTCTATGATATTTTTTTTGTTACGTCTCTTTCAAATAAATACTTCTGCTTTGAGTTTTTTTTTGCCAATTATTTTTCTTGCTGAATCACATCCTTCCTATCATTTTTCTTACTTACAGCAGTATCTGGCTATTTTTTAAATTCTATTGTGCTTAAAAAGTTTGTCAACTTTTCTTTTTATATCTTGCATTGTCCTTATTAGTTCAACTTTTGGGTTATTTAGAAAGAGGGAGAAAAAAATAATTTGAGAAAGAATTAATTCGTACTTTAAATTAATGCATGAAATAATTTCATGTTGTCTTGGTTTATTAGTACTTGTTCAAAAAATTTTTTCATTATTGTTCTAATTGCTCTAAATTGTTAGAAAAAAATTCTTTGCTATCAATTGTTTATTAAATGTTGCCTTCTTTTTTATTTTGTTTTAAAAAATACGCAGCCACTCTACTACTGAAGTCGCTCTTTGCTTTTTTTTTTAAAGCAAACTTTCATAAGATCCATAAGCTACAAGGTACTTTCAATACTTTTTTTTCCATAATAGCTTCCTGTTTCTATATAAATCAAATATTCATTTTTCCATGAAAATAACCGTCTTTATACTTACTTTGTAAACGGGTTTCAAATTAGATCGAAGAAAATACTGCAGATATAGTTAAATCTTTTTATTTTCAAAAATTATAATTTTGGCAACCGTTTAAAATGGTTATCACTGACAATGCACCATACAAAAAACAGGACCCATATCGCAGAGTATTTAATTTACACGCAATATAGGCATTTTTTATTTTTGCTACGAAATGGTTTTATCTGGTTTTTTTGGTCTTAAGAAAATCCTTGGCATCCCTCGTTCTACGCAGATTTTAAATAACGCGAAAGGGAAAAATGTGACATCACTTATTTACAGCGATTTTTTCCCTTAATTAACGCGATTGGATCTACAAATTTTTTTTTTTAATTTTTAGACCTTGAAAATTTTTTTTTCCAACACAGCTGAATAAAAAAATTTATTAGATTAAAATTCATTCATACACAAAATTTTTATTTTTAAATTATCCAAATTTTGTTAGCCTTAAATGCTAGCAGTCTTTTGACAGGACATGTTTCAGAACTTGATGTATCTTTATCAGAACCTTTAAAGAAACACCTGGTAAAAAATAAAATTATTTTTGATGAAAAACGATTTTACAAATCATAAATTCTTTCAAATTTTAATAGAAATATTAAGAATCTAGAGTGACCAAAAGTTTACAATTTTTCACACAATTACAAGAAAGCGTTGAAAATTTTTATTGATTTAGTATAGATTTTCAGGATATGTTAAAACGTACCAAGCAATCTCGGTTACCAGATTTTCTTCAAATTGAGTTTTCAAAAATGTTTCTTTCCTATATTTATCGTAAATAATATGTAAATTTTTGGAATAAATAAGGTTACATTTGCCTTCTGAAATTAGAATATTTTATCAAAATTTGGTAAAAGCAAAAAAATTTTTTTTTAAGCATTTTTTTAAAGCAAAATCAGTAACCTAGCCCCTAATTTCCCATAAGAGCATAAACTTCAATAATGCGATTTTTTAAAATTAATTTCGTTATAATTTGTCCAACAAGGTTGCAATAATCAAATTTTTATTCATTATAATTGTACATTACACACAAAGTTAAATTCTTTGTTAAATTAATATTATGCTTATCAAAAATTTCAATTTAAATTTTTTTTATCGTTGCATGTTTATCTTTGTGATTTAATAATATTTTATTTTATATTAAATTCCAAAATTTATTGCATATAAATTATTATCTATGTTTGTGGTTTCGCCATCTGCTACAAATTTTGCCTGAATATTTTTACCGTGATATGTTTATTGATAATTTAACCGACATTACGCTTCTTAATTCTCAAAGCACAAAATACAAATATTACTAAATTAATTTAAAAATATGTCTATTAAAAAAGCCTTCCTATATTAAAAAAAATTAAGACAAATATTTATCGATTCTTATTAAATAATTTGTTTTATAAGTTATTTTTATAATAAAAGTTTTACTTATACTTTTTAGTTCACTTTTATGAGATTGGTATGAGCTGCAAAAATTCCCAAAAAACTTTGAATATTCTAGTATTTAATGAAAGCAGCCAATAAAATAAAAATAAAATTAATATTGATTAAGTCTTGGAAAAAAAATTCGCTTTTAACGGAATTGGCTATATAGTTTAGCTAGATTAGAGAAGATTTAAGGCGAATTCCTGTGAGAGTTTTGAAATTGATTGATTTTTGATAAATTTATATGCTAAAACGAAAAAAAAAATCATGCAGCTGCTTAGAATTTTTTATTTAATAATATTTTATAGTACCATAGCATAAATTGCATTTAGTTATCTTTCAGTTTCGGTTTTAAAATCTGACAAGAATAAGTCAAAAATGTTAAAATAAAATTAAAAAAAAAAAGTAATAACAGTAAAAAAATTTAATAGACTTACAGTTAAAAAGTCAAAAAAAGTATAAAATCTAGTTACATTTAAACCATAAAATTAACTAGTAACTCTTTAGGGAACAAATCATATGTCTAGTGAATACATACATGCATAAAAAAAAAATAATGTAAAAAAGATTATACCTAAGGGAAAAAGTTTTTTTTTTTTTAAACTTTTGAAGAACCTAAGTTAATATCGTAATAAAAAAAAACTTTTCTCGTTTTTCAATGATTTTTATTTTATACGTAAAAATAGTTTCATGTGCATTACTATTTTTTAATGTAGCTGGCATGATCAACATATTTTTTTTAAGCTTATTTAAATTAATGCAATATTGGTTTTTATAATTTATGATATTTTTATTTATTGTTACCTTTAGTTCATAGGCAGCTTGGGGGCTATTTAATAATAAACCAATAAAACTTAAATTTTTAACATTTCACAGTTTAATATGTTAAAAGAAAAGTTTTTCCTATTTATTCAAAATGTATGAATTTGAATGAGTATGTTTTTAGATACTTATTTATGGGAGACTAGGCCTCCCCCTACTGTCAAATATATTAAAAGGATCATTAAGGTTATTGTATTAATTAGTATGACTAAAGATTTATCTATTAATTACCACTTTTCTTCCATAATAATAACATGGAATACCATGGCCATTAATTGCGGGGTCATTAATTGGTACAGTCATCCTAGTTGATAATCAGAAATCAAAAAATTACAGTTAAAAGCTATTGCCTGATACTGATAGCTCCCACAAACAAACCTAGTCTAAGTAGTAGTAACATTCAAAAAATTTCAAAAAGCTCACGGAATTCTGTTGGAAGTAGACCAGTGGCTACAGATAAAAATCAGTTTAATAACTATGCGTTTACATTGTTTTGGACCATAAAAAACTGTTTAATTAAAATAAAAATTTTATGGCACTTTAGAAAAAACCTTTTTGAAGCTAACGCTCTCATTTATGTATGTAAATAGTATAATGTTGAATCTAACGATCATATAAGAGCTGTAACTATTGTCAGAGCTATACCAGCCTGAACGACATGTTGTGGGTATAATAGTTACAGCTCTTATATGATCGTTAGATTCAACATAATATTATTTAATGGCACTTATTAAAGCGCAGATAAACGACAGTAGTAAAAGATTTTGAATTTTCAGGTACACGGTGATTCCGAGCGGAACGTAGTGTTTGCTTTATCGACGGCCAATAGCAGGCACAGATCCAAGCGTCGACAAATAACGTCGCCGCTTTGAAAAACAACAACACGTCCCGCTCGGAATCACTGAGTATTAGAAAGTGGTTCCCCCTTCCAAGAAGTTTTCTAAAAAATTAAAAAATATGTATTCTCATCCAACCAGGATTATTAAAAAAAAAATGTAAGGATGGTATATTTTTTTTTGTTTTGTTCGAAAAACTAATTTTTTAAAAATTCAAAATTGTATTTCGGGGTCTATAAGAAGGGGTACTAAGGAGCATAAAAAAATTTTTGCTTGAAATGTGATGATTTATTAAGTTTTTTAGCCTATGAGCCTAAAAAATCGTATTTTTTTGGGTTTTTTTAGGTTTTTGAAGGCCTTTTGTGGCCTAAAGGTCGAGTTTTTTGACAAATGTATTAATGCTTCTACTTAGGCTAGGTTTAGTTGAGGGGGCCAAATCACTATATTTACTCCGCAATAGCCTTTATTGGTAAATAACTGAAAAAATTTTCATAACATAATAGTTATCACTGATCAAAACAAAGAAAACAAAAAGTGGTGTATGGCTATGGGGTTAGCGTTTGTGCCTGGCGTCTGAAAGTTCCTGAGGTCAAATCGCGCTGCCGCCAATAATAATTTTTTTCGGAAAAGATTAAATTCTTGAATTTATTTCCATCACGATCAGGAGGTGTTTTTCAGCACAATGCATAAAAAAATGTATTATAAGGAAGAACATAGCCGGCTTAACTATACAGGAGGTTTTCTGCAGTTTCCCTTCTGTCTCTGTTGAATGCATAGTTAAGTGCCCAAAAACTTTGAAATCGGCTGCTGATGCATCTAGTCCCACATCCAAACACAATTTATCCCACCATCATTAATCTTACAGATCTCCATCAGTTTGAAAAAAAAAATCACATAACTCATAGATTTTGAATAGATAAAAAAATAGTTTCAAGAAGGAATTTTATATATATCTGCATACCTATATAGCGGTTTCTTTGAGAAATAAATTAAAAACAGTGCAGTGGTGTGGCTGTAGTTGTAATTGTTGGCGACTTCTATCAACAGATCCGTATATTGGACTATAGTATAGAGTATTAACAACAAACTACCCCATATGGATGTTGTTGATGCGTCCATATTTTAAAGTTTTATGGGTGTTATGTAATCCTTAAAAAATGTCAATTTAAAAAACTTAAATAAAGTTTTAGGGTAATCCATTAAATTGCTAAATCTAAAATATGTCGATATGATCCTCTATTAAATAATATCAAATAACTATAATTTTGCATTATAACTTTTTTATTTTAGACCTTTAGTTTCAAAAAGTTCAGCAGTAAAAGTTGAATTTTAATAAGATTTAAATAGCACCCATAAAACTTTTTAAGGAATGAGCGTATCAGTATCTAAATTGTTTTTGTATTGATTTGTTACATCATTTAAGACAATTCATTTTATTGATTGATTTAATTAATTTAATTTCAATTAATCTGAATTTTGATTTTCCTCTTTGGCAGCTGAATTAAATACCCTGCCAACTAGCTGGCACTAAGGTTCCTCAAACAATGAGCTTAATACTTCAATATGCCACAGGTATCACCGATTACAAGCATGCAATCATAAATACATTTCTATTAACTTTTAAAAGTTTGCTTTATTGATTAAAAATTTTGGAACAAATTTTCAAAAAATTAATTATCAGATTCGAGATATCGAGTAAAAACCATATTTTCAAATATTAGTACTTTCATGGAACTGAATGAAGTATTACATCCAGAAACAAAAAAAAATATTGCAGTTTTTAAAATTTTTTTGTTTTTTTAATTATAAGAAAAAAATTTTGAAAATATTCAGTATCAGATCCAAAAAATTACTATATACTAACTTTCTAAAACTAGTACTCTCATAGAAATAAATTAGGTACTACGTCCAAAGAGAAAAAAAATTTAGTGTTTTTTGTATTTTTTTGTGACGAAAATTTTGGGAAAAAAATTTTCAAAAAATTAAGTATCAGATCCGAGATATTGAGTAAAAACTACACTTTCAAATATAAGTACTTTCATGGAATTGAATGAGGTATTCACCCAAAAAAAAAAAAAATATTGCAGGTTTTTTAAATTTTTTGTTTTTTTTAATTTTGAAAAAAAATTTTTGAAAAAATTCGGTATCAGATCCAAAAAATGACTATAAACAAACTTTCTAAAACTAGTACTTTCATAGAAATAAATTAGGTACTACGTCCAAAAAGAAAAAAAAAATTATTTTTTTTTGTATTTTTTCGTGAAAAAAATTTTGGAAAAAAAATTTTCAAAAAATTAAGTGTCAGATTCGTGATATAGAGTAAAAACCATACTTTCAAATATAAGTACTTTCGCGGAAATAAATGAGGTATTACATCCAAATTAAAAAAAAAAAAAGTACCTCGAGCTTTTTTGGTGAAAAAATTATTGAAAAAAAAATTAGGTCTTAACTCCATAATGTTTGTGAAATATCACCAATTACATCATACACACACATACACACACACACACACACACATACATACATACACACACACATACATAATTTTTTTAAAAACCGGTTTTTTAGCTTCCTGGGGTCTCAAAACGTGCTTATATGCCAAAAAATCAAAAATCAAAATTTGACCTATCACAATGGTTCCTCTTTGAGGAACCAAAAATAAGTAAATGCCAATAAAAGTATTAAACTAGATTCTTTTTCATTATTTCATTTTTATAAAATAAAAAAAATTTTAACTTTTATTTAGGCATTTTGTACACAATAATATTTTTTACTTACAATAATTTTAATTTAATTAAAAGAAAAACTATATTTAATTTTCATAAAATTAATATTTATAAAAAAATTCAAGAAATAAATCGCAGTTAAAATATTATAAACTCAAAATTTAACAAAAATAAAGCATAAGACATGCAATTATATTAAGAATTATGATTAAAGAGAGCTTGCAATCTAGCTTGTTAAATTTGAGCCTTGTTAACTTTATACATTTCATAAAAGGTAAAATATAATAAGTTTTGTATCATAATTTACTTCATTATCTTTCTATGCATTAAATACTGAATTCTTTTATAAATTTTCTATTAAATTACGTGTAAAATGAAAAGTAATATTTATATCTCAAAAGACAAGCTTTATTTTAGTATATTATTTTATTTTCAGAATTCTTTTGAGTATTCTGAGTATTCTTATACAAATTTAAAACAATAAATATGGATTCAAGTCTAGGTTAAAGCACCACAAACTGAATTATTTTAATTTAATTTTTGTCCTTATGTATTAATTAATAGCATAGTTGAAGTGGTTTGTTCTCGTTATTCTAAAAAAATTTTCTCGGTTTCTACTCTTGTAAAGTTTTCAAATATACCCGAATTATTTCCCGCATGTGTAAGATCTGCTGTTTTTTTACAATTTGTATTTTTCGTTATTTTCCTGTCAAAGTTAGAGGGGGCTTGATCCCTCTGACCAGTTCCCAGAGTTCTTCGAAAAAATAATGTTCTAATGCTAACAAAGTTATCATAAATTCCTGAATTATTTGTAAGTAATTTTCGTATAATCTTTCCCAGATTTTTTATTTTTCCTACATACTGCAAAAAAAAAAAATTCAATTGTCTCTGAAAAAGTATTATAGGTTTTTAAAAATAGGACCTTTTTTAATAAAAATTTAATTTAATACGTAAAAATTAGTTCCAAATCTCATAATACCAAATGTGATATTAAAATTCTTCTTAATTTTTTAGATATTTTAATCTTTTTATAAAATGTTTCCAAAAAACACTAAAAAACTATGATAATTTTTGGTTCCTAATATAAAGTGACCAATTTTTTTGTTTACTTTGACAGCGGTTTTATGATAATTGGTTCAGCGGGTCTTGAATTATAATGGTAGACACACACACACTCACGGAAACACACACAGACAGACAAATAAATTTTCAAATATATAGAGTGGCAAAAAATAAGACATACAATATGCATTAATGTATTTTGTATACGTTATTTCTGACTGATGTCAATATTCATAAATATTAAAACTTGCTGTTTGTTTAAATAAAGTTTTTATACCTTTTATATTTATAGATAATATAAATTTTTTCTTTTTTGACATCAAGTTATATAAAAATAAATAACTAATGTCAATATTTTTGAAATAGATTATATATATGGGCTTATCCTTCAAAAAAGTTCACCTGTGCGTAATAATTAACCCTCTCTTACCCTATGTACATTGTAATGTACATTCAGTAGTAAAATATTTTTTAGTATTTTTTGGCTTTTATTTATTTACGAACCAAAATTTCTAATTTTATTTATTTAAAAAATTTTTTTTCAATTAACCGTAAAAATCATGAAATTGCATATTTTTGCAAAGAAAACATTTTTAGACATTTTTGGGAGCAAACAAAAAAATTAAGGTATGAAAGGTTTAATACGTACGCGAAAGGATCGATATTTTTTAGACTTTTATTTTACTCCAAATTAGAATTTCGCAAATTCCACAGTTTCTGAAATACTGATTTGCTTAAAAATTTTATTTACGTTTGTACGATTCACGTTTTTCAGTTTTAGAAATGATTAGAAAATCTTGAATATTCAAAGATTTTAATTTGAAGACTCTGAAATTTTTTTATTACTTTTTCAGAAAAAATTGATCTTATTTCTTTTTTTAAACAATGAGGAATCAAAATAATTTAAATAACAAGTGCTCAATCAAAATTTTCAATGAAAAATGAAGTAAAATATAATAGCATGCATATTCTAAGATATTTGAACTAAATAAACATAATTAAATAAAAAATTTTTCTTGAAATTAACTTGAAACCTTAAAGTTCTTGAAACTACTTGAACCAAAAACAAAAATGAAATTTAAATTTTTGATCGAAAATGCGCTCTATGATAGCCCATGTATTTTGTGGTATTACTTAAGAATATCCACGTAAACTATATGGGTCAATATTTGTGAACTGTATATGACTTTGCATGGGTGGGTCTCGAAATCTACTCCAAAGTATGTTTGGTCGAAAGCATATATAAAAAAAATAATTTTCCCCAATTTTTAGATTTTTAGATCCGATCCTCTATTTTTTACAGCGATTTTTGTTTTTTTCAATTTTTTGAAATTTTTAATTTTTGAGAAATTTATGTTCATTAATTTTTCTCGCAATTGCGCACTTTAAAATAAAATTTTTTTTCCTTATAGTACCCCATAGGAAATTTCCCGTAGAATTCGATTCTGGGGTCCAAATTTTTTTTTGAACTGCGCATGCGCGAGAAAATCAACATTCTTGCTTTGCCTTTTCTAGCTTATATGCCTCAGCTGCAGACAGCTCAATTTTCATCCTGTTGGTCTCAAATTGTAGGTTTTTTTATATACTTTCAGAATATGAAATTATTTTTTTGGGTAAATTTATTTTAAAAGGAATAAAATTGAAAAATAGCGATTTTTAAAAAATCATTTTTCACAAATTTTGAATTTTCCGCCAAGTCACGTGACCAAATGAAAATCTGACTGAAAATTCGGATTCAGCGGAAAATTTTACATAAGGATACCAATTTTCGTCTTATTTCATTAAATAGTTTCTAAGATATCCCATTTTAAAGATAAATAGATTATAAAAAGACGAAATAAAAGAAATAATTATAAAAAGACGAGTAAAAATTTTTTGGAAACTAAGGGCTTGTAAAAAATTTTTGAGGCCTATAGAACTCGTTTCTTTTAAAAATTAGAATTTTGGCAGCAATTTCAAAATTGGTCATTTTGGGGTAAGAATAGGCATTTGGTTTATTGACTATCGGCATGAGAGATTTAGCGACAAATAATTGCAGTGTACGGTAACTGAATGGTGACACTTATACCAAAAAAATGAGACCAATTGGAAGTATTTAGGTTAACTGGCACGTTTGCAGCTTAGTATTAAAGGTTACGAAAAAAATCCTATTTGATAACATTGTGGTATTTTGTAGTTATTTAGTATTTTGCTATTTCTTTTATTTCTATAGCGTTACGGAAACATCCAAAACTTTTCCAAAAAGGGGGTCTTTTGTAAAAATTCTCGAGGAAACGGAAAATTTCGTCAAAATTTTCATTAGGTAACTAGAAAATTCGGAAAATTGAAAATAAGATAGAATAGCTACAAAATACAACAATGTTATAAAATAGGATTTTTTTCATAATCTTTAATACAAAGCTGCAAACGTGCCAGTTAACCAAAATACTTCCAATTGGTCTCATTTTTTTAGTATAAGTGTCACCATTCAGTTACCGCACACTGCAATCATTTGTCGCTAAATCTCTCATGCTGATAGTCAATAAACCAAATGCCTATTCTTACCCCAAAATGACCAATTTTAAAATTGCTGCCAAAATGCTAATTTTTAAAAGAAACGAGTTCTATAGGCCTCAAAAATTTTTTACAAGCCCTTAGTTTCCAAAAAATTTTTACTCGTCTTTTTATAATTATTTGTTTAACAGATATGATAATTAAAGTCAGAGTCCCATTTTTAGGGTTTTTTAAAAAAAGTCAATTTTAATCTTTATCTTTAAAATGGGATATCTTAGAAACTATTTAATGAAATAAGACGAAAATTGGTATCCTTATGTAAAATTTTCCGCTGAATCCGAATTTTCAGTCAGATTTTCATTTGGTCACGTGACTTGGCGGAAAATACAAAATTTGTAAAAAATGATTTTTTAAAAATCGCTATTTTTCAATTTTATTCCTTTTAAAATAAATTTACCCAAAAAAATGATTTCATATGCTGAAAGTATATGAAAAAACCTACAATTTGAGACCAACAGGATGAAAATTGAACTGTCTGCAGCTGAGGCATATAAGCTAGAAAAAGCAAAGCAAGAAAGTTGATTTTCTCGCGCATGCGCAGTTCAAAAAATAATTTGGACCCCAGAATCGAATTCTACGGGAAATTTCCTATGGGGTACTTTAAGGAAAAAAAATTTTATTGTAAAGTGCGCGGTTGCGAGAAAAATTAATGAACATAAATTTCTCAAAAATTAAAAATTTCAAAAAATTGAAAAAAAACAAAAATCGCTGTGAAAAATAGAGGATTGGATCTAAAAAGCTAAATATTGAGGAAAATTATTTTTTTTATATATGCTTTCGACATACTTTGGAGTAGATTCTGAGACTCGAAAATCCAAACTGTATACACTTCACAAATATTGACCCATATATCATTTAGGAATATTATTTTATACATTTTGACATTGAATTCTGTCATTAACGAGGTCATTAAATACAAAACTATACGTATAAACGGAGAAATTACAAAGTACTTTTTGAGTTCTGCAATGGGTGGGCGCATGATCATATAATTTTCTTATTCTATCACGGCATTGAAAAAAAAAAGAATTCCAAAAACATGTTTATTGAAAAGTTAATAATGGGTGTTTTCTCTAATTAGAAATTATTTATAAGTTTAAATCACGAGAAGGCTTTGTTCATATATACACAAATACACAATTCACCAATATTCATTTAAACTTTATCGCTGTATTCATAGTGTACAAGCATAAATAATGATAAAACTCTTTATCACAAATGAATAAAAAAATTTCTTAGTCTCGGTAAAGAATATTTACTCATCTTCCAGCATGTAAAATATCAATATTTTAAACTACACTGTAAATAGTAACTTTCTTAGATTTACAAAAAAAAAGAATTTTTTCGAAAATTAGTGAATTTTCAAAAAATTTTGTAAATATTCGATAAAAATCGTAAATTTACTAAATTTAGTATATTAACGAAAAATTCGAGAATTCTCGATTTTTTTTTGTGAATTTACGAAAAAATTCGTAAATTCACAACTATTTTTTTGAAAATTTTCGAAAAAAAATTGTAAATTATCAATTTTTCTTGAGAATTCACAAAAAAAAATTGAGAATACTCGAATTTTTTGTTAATATACTAAAGTTAATAATTATACGATTTTTTTCGAATATTTACAAATTTTTTCGAAAATTTTCTAATTTTTTTGTTAATATAAGAAAGTTACTAGTTTTTTGAATAATGCCTCCTGATTTCACCTGGTAATAAAAAATCCAAGCAACTTTATAAATTAACTATCAGACTAATAAACATATTTTATTGAGATTAATATAATTTGAGAAATTTAAGTTTTCAATAACTAGACTAAATAACTAAACCAAGTAATATAAATTTATAATTTTAAAATAATGAATATTAATATTACATTTGTGGTTATATACGAAAATAATAGTTTAAATTAAAAGTATCTTATTTCAAATTTTAGAGAAAAAAAGTATAATTCATTGTTTACACAATACCCCTTATTTGGCTTAAATTTGCATAATACATAGAATACAGAATTCTTTTAATTAAAAAAAGAATAGAAATATATTATATTGTTAAAATTATTATTATTATTAGAAACAAAAAGATTAATTATTACCTCTGCTGTAAAGTAAATATTTATGCAACCTATTTTTTGGGTAAAATTTATGTCGTTTGCAATAATTTCCTTATGAAAAAAAAACCTTTTTAGTGAGGGGGGGGGGGGGCGATGAATAACCAAATTTATTTTGCACATACTTTAACTTCTAAAATATTCTGCTTTAGGCACGAAGAAAACTTTTAATGAAGGAGGATTTTTAGTCAGTGTTTCATATGATGAAACTAAGATAACTATATTTAGTTAAAATAGTAATTTCTTAATTATCGAGTCAATGCTTTGCGCAATTTGGTACCAGAAAATAGAAAAAAGAATTGAAAATGTCTATTTATGTAACCATTATCGCCCAATCATATAGCTGAGGGCTTTCAATAGCTAAAATGTTATAAAAACATTTTTTTTTATTTTAAAAAGTTTTCTTAAAATAGACTCAAAAGACTCAAATAGACTTAAAATAATTCCAATTTCTGAAATAAGAATAATTTTGATTTAGGAGCATAAAATATATTTTAAAGTATACTTAAGGTTTAGGAACTTTTTTAGAATATGTTCAATTTAGGTGCTTATTGAAAGGCCAAAGTCTTTACCACTGAGCCATCGCTCACTCTAAATATTTTTCAGCACATGCAAAAGTTATTTATAAAATATAATAAATATGATATACTCATAAATGCAACAGATTTTTCATTAAATTATTTTTTTTTATTTTTTTTTAACAATTATTTGATTGAGTATTTAGGAGCAATTGTAAAAACTTTTATAAACAGAATTTTATAAAGTATTCTAGTGCTATTTGTTTAAATATTTCAAAAATGACGCCTCTTAAAACAAATTTATAAATTCATTTTATTTTGAAGACTGATGATAATAATAGAACTTAATTGCATTTATTTATCTAATATAAGATAAAGTCTATTTCTGTAAAGTAATGTGACAGCAATGTTTGAAATATAAATTTTACATTTAATCGATAAATCTTTTGTTTAAACAGTGACAACAAATCAATTCTCAAATATTTTATTTTTTTATTAAATTTTTAATTTACTTTTATTCATTATTTATTTTATAGCATGAATTTTTTTGTAAATATTTAACATCGATGCATGTGATGTATTGAATATTAATTTACATACAAAAAACATAAAAAAATGCCCAACGTTATCCTGATTACAATAAAGCTAACATAAAAGAAAAATTGTAAATAAATTTCTTCTTTTTTTTTATACAATGCATTTGGAAAAGTTCAAGTAATTTTAGAAAACTAGAATTTAAAAAAAAATGTTTACACGTATTTTTATAATTCTGGTTTTTAATTACAAAAAATTTTGATATTAATTCTGGTATGGAAAAAAATGTTAAGTAAGTAATTAAAAAATTCTTTTTTTTACTTTTTTGAACTTTTGTATAATTTTTCCATTGGACTAGATAAAAACTCATTTTGACCCTTTTAAATTTTGGGCTAAATTGGTTAAAAAAATGACCTGAATTATTCCATATGCATTATTTGTAAATATCAATATACTCGATATACATATATACAGACGCAGTTAGCAGAGATGGATTCCCAATAAGTCTTCTTTATTCAATGTGCTTCACAATAAAAGAACAAGATAAAGATCCACCACGGGTAAGAGGTGCGAAATTAATTATAAAAAAAAATCCAGCAAATAAAAAACTGTGTAACCTTTTATAATAAAAAAAATAAACTAATTAATAACATAAAATTATTTGATGTATCGAATGAAAGTAAAAAAAGCATAATTTTCATGTCTCCCTTCTGGTAAAAAGAAAAAACTGAATAATGTGTGTATTTTTTGTATTTTAAAAAGTACATAATTATGATCGATGACAGAAGATTAAAAAAAAGGCACATTTACCTTACTTACCTGAATAAATAATATGTCACATAGGTTTTAAAAAAATGCACTCGGTATATTTTTTATTATTAGTATTACTATGTATATATGAAGAACAAAAAAAAACATGATAAAGCACAAGAAAAAAAATCAGATAAACTTTAATAATTACAGTAATTTTTTCTTTTAGTTGTAGTTTATAGGTATTATAAAGCACATCATATACCGTTAGGTTAATTTTATTTCTGGTCTTAAGTGTAATTTGTAATGTATATTTGTTGTTTTATATTATTATTGCATGCACACATTGTCATTTTATTAATGTGTAGTTATATTATTTAATTAAAATTTATTCTTAATGTATTTTTTTTTATTTCAGCATAAATGTTGTAAATAAGCGAATTATTCTGCAGGATTTTTGCTATACCCTGTTGTTGCAAATTTACAGATCCTTAAAGAATTTGGTTATAGTTAAATCTCAAATCAAAGTTGAAAAGGATTGATTCTTGATATTTATTGCAATTTAAAAAAAGTTGAATTCGTACTAATTAATTTAACAATTTTAAAATTGCTCCCTGATGCCAATCATTTTTTTCAGTTTACTTAAATAATCTATTTTCACTTATGCACCAAAGAAATTTGTCAAATAAAAGGGCTCTATTTATTTTTATCCACTAACAATTTTTGACTCACCTTATGATAAACTCGTAAAAAATTTGTAGCCAATAAATTATTTTTCAATTCAAAGTAACATTTTAGTCGCGCAGGTCAAATTTTATCAAAAGAAAATTAGAATCCCTTAACTAACAGTTAAAAAATATTATGTTCACTGTAAAAAGTAACTTTCTTAGATTTACAAAAAAATAGAATATTTTCAAAAAATTAGTAATTTTTCGAAAAAAATCGTAAATTTACTAAATTTAGTATATTAACTAAAAATTTGAGTATTTCCGATTTTTTTTTAATAAATTCACGAGAAAAATTGATAGTTTACAATTTTTTTTCGAAAATTTACAAAAAATATTTACTGATTTATAAATTTTCTCGTAAATTCACAAGAAAAAATCGAGGATTCTCGAATTTGTTGTTAATATACTAAATTTAGTAAATTTACGATTATTTTTGAAAATTTTCTAATTTTTCGAAAATATTCTATTTTTTTTGTGAATCTAAGACAGTTACTTTTTACAGTATACTCTTGAAACTATAATATAAAACATAACTAAATAAAATAAATTTAAGAAGTCAATTTTAAGCTTTGGTTTGAGATCCCCCATCCTTATAAAATATGTAAATCTTAATATATAGGAGTAATGCATACTTTAAAATCCTAGCCTTCCCTATATATTTGACACAGATTTACTCATATACATACATATAAATTGTAAAATTTAAAAAAAGCTTACATTAATCTTTTTTTACTTATTTATTTAAAACGAATATCAACTTTTTTAGGTCACCAAATTTAATAAAAAAGACGTTTCCGTGTTATAAATAATTCTCCAATTTTTTTTAATCCATAAAATAAGCAAAAAATAATTCAAATATTTCATTTATTGATATAAATTTTTATTTTCATGCGTTAATACCAAAATAAGTGAAAAAAGTAAAAAAGAGTACTAAAACAATTATTTTGCTCAATGACGCGTGTTGAAAAATAAAATATAACAGTTATAGAGATAAAATCGTTTTTAGTATTTTATTCAGTCCATATATTATTTATTGTATAAACTTTTAGAGAAACATCTCAAGAGAATTGAATACATTATAGATGGAATATGTAAATTATAAAAACAGTATATGCACTTAAGGACTTTAGTGAAATGAATAAAGGTCCATAAGTAATTTTCTTTTAAACTTTTTTTTCAACAAAAGAATTTTTTAATAAGTAAAAATTTTAAATTTTATCAATAAATAATACTTCATTTATTTTAAAAGGATTTTTACGTTATATTTAAAATTTATTCA
>JAKSXM010000229.1:0-103353 GCA_022575985.1 Anagrus nilaparvatae
TGAACATAAAAAAAGTATCCGTTTGACGATAAAAATTAGTCGCACTTTAGTGAAAATTTTAGTCAGCGAAGGTTAAAAAGATAGTCAAACGAACATATTTTTAATGTCCTATTAACACAACTAAATGTCCGAGACAAAACTTTTATAGTAAAAATAAAGTCCTTCGCAGGGTTAATAAAAGCGAAAAAAAATGGTCATTTGAACATAAAAAAAGTATCCTTTTGACTATAAAAATTAGTCGCATTTTAGTGAAAATTTTTGTCATCGAAGGTTAAAAAGATAGTCAAACGAACATATTTTTAATCTCTTTTTGACAAAACTAAATGTCCGAGACAAAACTTTTATGGTAAAATTAAAGTCCTTCGCATAGTTAATAAAAGCGAAAAAAAATGGTCATTTGAACATAAAAAAAGTATCCGTTTGATGATAAAAATTAGTCGCACTTTAGTGAAAATTTTAGTCAGCGAAGGTTAAAAAGATAGTCAAACGAACATATTTTTAATGTCTTTTTGACAAAACTAAATGTCCGCCGAAAAACTTTTATAGTAAAATTAAAGTCCTTCGCATAGTTAATAAAAGCGAAAAAAAATGGTCATTTGAACAAAAAAAAAGTATCCGTTTGATGATAAAAATTAGTCGCACTTTAGTAAAAATTTTAGTCAGCGAAGGTTAAAAAGATAGTCAAACGAACATATTTTTAATGTCATAATGACAGAACTAACCGTCCACGGAAAAAAAATTTATAGTAAAATTAAAATCTTTCAAACAGTTTATAAAACGTAAATGAATAGTTATTTGAACATAAAAATAGTATCCGTTTGACGATATAAATTAGTCGGATTTTAGTAACATTTTATGTCAGTGGAGGTTAAAAAGATAGTCAAACGAACATATTTTTAATGTCTTTTTGACAAAACTAAGTGTCCGAGAAAAAACTTTTATAGTAAAATTAAAATCCATTTCACGGTCGATAGAAGCATAAAAAAATAGTCATTTGAACATAAAAATAACATCCGTTTGACTTTACAAAATTTGTCAGATTTTTGTCATAGTTTTTGTCAACTGTAGTAAAAAAAATAGTCAAACGAGCGTATTTTTAATGTCTTATTGACAATACTAAATGCCCGAGAAAAAACTTTGATAGTAAAATAAAAGTCCTTCGCACAGTTGATAGAAGCGAAAAAAATGGTCATTTGCATATAAAAATAGTATCCGTTTGACGTTAAAATTTAGTCAAATTTTAGTAAAACTTTATGTCAGCAAAGGTAAAAAAAATAGTCAAACGAACATATTTTTAATGTCTTTTTGACAAAACTAAATGTCCGCCGAAAAACTTTTATAGTAAAATTAAAGTCCTTCACATAGTTAATAAAAGCGAAAAAAAATGGTCATTTGAACATAAAAAAAGTATCCGTTTGACGATAAAAATTAGTCGCACTTTAGTGAAATTTTTAGTCAGCGAAGGTTAAAAAGATAGTCAAACGAACATATTTTTAATGTCATAATGACAGAACTAACCGTCCACGGAAAAAAAATTTATAGTAAAATTAAAATCTTTCAAACAGTTTATAAAACGTAAATGAATAGTTATTTGAACATAAAAATAGTATCCGTTTGACGATATAAATTAGTCGGATTTTAGTAACATTTTATGTCAGTGGAGGTTAAAAAGATAGTCAAACGAACATATTTTTAATGTCTTTTTGACAAAACTAAGTGTCCGAGAAAAAACTTTTATAGTAAAATTAAAATCCATTGCACGGTCGATAGAAGCATAAAAAAATAGTCATTTGAACATAAAAATAACATCCGTTTGACTTTACAAAGTTTGTCAGATTTTAGTCATAGTTTACGTCAACTGTAGTAAAAAAATAGTCAAACGAACGTATTTTTAATGTCTTATTGACAAAACTAAATGTCCGAGAAAAAACTTTGATAGTAAAATAAAAGTCCTTCGCACAGTTGATAGAAGCGTAAAAAATAGTCATTTGAACATAAAAATAACATTCGTTTGACTTTACAAAGTTTGTCAGATTTTAGTCATAGTTTACTCAACTATAGTAAAAAAAATAGTCAAACGAACGTATTTTTAATGAGTTTTTGACAAAACTAAATGTTCGCGGAAAATCTTTAATAGTAAAATTAAAATCCATTGCACGGTCGATAGAAGCATAAAAAAATTGTCATTTGAACATAAAAATAACATCCGTTTGACTTTACAAAGTTTGTCAGATTTTAGTCATAGTTTACGTCAACTGTAGTAAAAAAATAGTCAAACGAACGTATTTTTAATGTCTTATTGATAAAACTAAATTTTTTCCTAAAACTAAACTAAATATAGTAAAAAAAAGTTTAATTTTGGTTATAATTCCTAATATTTTTTATCGATGCCCACAGCAAACTTAATTATTATATTAAGTACTAAGGTCGCAAAAGTTTTGATACTAGCGTGAGCACTAGCACGAGTGTTGGGCGAAGCCGGCCCGAGTTATACGTGTTCACGCTAGTGTCTAAGGTATTTCACCAGGTATATCTGATTTCACCCATGGTGCTTTCAGTATATTTTGCTTACCAAGGCGTAGAACGAGTGCAGAAAATTCTTTTCAAAGTTTCAAGCACGAATTTTACGCCCGGAAGGGCAAAAAGAATTCAGTGTTACCCTGAAAATAATTTATGTTTATTTAATGTTTTTTAAAAGGAATTATTTTAAGTTTAATTCTTTTAAAATTAATGATTTTTATTTTAATTCTCTGAATTTTAAAAATTAATTTGTAAAAGTATTTGCTTATCAAACTGGGTATTAATATTTCCCAAACCACATCTCCAGATGTTAATGCCGTAAGATTTGTTATTTTAATTACTTTTTTTTGGAAACACAATGTTCACTAAATACGTTAATTTAAAAACCATTTTATTTATTAAGTCCCAAAATTCTTATTCCCGTAAACAGAAAATTTCGTCTGTCAAAAGTTTTTATGTTTGTTTATTGCATGCGGAATACCGGTTAAAATTAACTGATTTTTAACATGCGACATGTTTCATAGGGATAGGTATTAGAGGAAGCCTCTCAATTCAGGAGGTGGGGTCGTGAAAAACTGATGCTAGAGGGGGGGGGGGGGCAAATAGAGATTATTTTGATTAGTGGCTTTGAAAACTTTCTGTTCAACAGTTTTAATGTTCTAGAACAATAATTATAATAAGCTCAAAAATATCAAAAATGACTTACTTTTTGATTTTCAAAGGGTCTAATAGGTCTTTATAGGCGCTGACTACATTAATTATGTCGTAAATTATATTCAACGGGTTCAAAAGAGTGAATTTGGCCATTATTCACCCCAAATACCCCAAAATTTAAATAAACTTTATTTTTAAATTGAATTAAATAAATAGGTTTTTCAGGTCGCAGATTTCAAAAATTATGTAAAAAATTACATCCACCAGGTTCTGAAGGGGGAATTTGGATATTTTTCACCCTTGCCAACCCTTAGACAAACCTTTTTCCAAAACAACTTGTTTTTTTATTTTCAAAGGGACTAGTAGGTTTTTTTGGGCGCTTATCTCAAAAATGATGTTACAAATTACATACTGAAGGTTTTAAAGGGCTATAATAAAATAACGACACGTCAAGCCTTACACTAGCGTAACCTAAGGAAGTAGGCTATAATCAAAAAACGACATGTCAAGCCTTACACTAACATAATCTAAGGAAGTAGGCTATAATAAAAAAAGACACGTCAAGCCTTACACTAGCGTAACCTAAGGAAGTAGGCTATAATCAAAAAACGACACGTCAAGCCTTACACTAACATAACCTAAGGAAGTAGACTATAATAAAAAACGACACGTCAAGCCTTACAGTAGCGTAACCTAAGGAAGTAAACTATAATAAAAAACGACACGTCAAGCCTTACAGTAGCGTAACCTACGGAAATAGGCTATAATAAAATAACGACACGACAAGCCTTACACTAACATAACCTAAGGAAGTAGGCTATAATAAAAAAAGACACGTCAAGCATTACACTGGCGAAACCTAAGGAAGTAGGCTATAATCAAAAAACGAGACGTCGAGCCTTACACTAACATAACCTAAGGAAGTAGACTATAATAAAAAACGACACGTCAAGCCTTACAGTAACGTAACCTAAGGAAATAGGCTATAATAAAATAACGACACGATAACCCTTACAGTAGCGTAACCTAAGGAAGTAAACTATAATAAAAAACGACACGTCAAGCCTTACAGTAGCGTAACCTAAGGAAATAGGCTATAATAAAATAACGACACGACAAGCCTTACACTAACATAACCTAAGGAAGTAGGCTATAATAAAAAAAGACACGACAAGCATTACAATGGCGAAACCTAAGGAAATAGGCTATAATCAAAAAACGACACGTCAAGCCTTTCAGTAGCGTAACCTAAGGAAGTAGGCATTTATAAAAAAATAACACGTCAAGCCTTACACTAGCGTAACCTAAGGAAGTAGACTATAATAAAAAACGACACGTCAAGCCTTACACTAACATAACCTAAGGAAGTAGACTATAATAAAAAACGACACGTCAAGCCTTACAGTAGCGTAACCTAAGGAAGTAGACTATAATAAAAAACGACACGTCAAGCCTTACACTAGCGTAACCTAAGGAAGTAGGCTATAATCAAAAAACGACACGTCAAGCCTTACACTAACATAACCTAAGGAAGTAGACTATAATAAAAAACGACACGTCAAGCCTTACAGTAGCGTAACCTAAGGAAGTAGACTATAATAAAAAACGACACGTCAAGCCTTACAGTAGCGTAACCTAAGGATGTGAACTACAATAAAAAACGACACGTCGAGCCTTACACTAACATAACCTAAGGAAGTAGACTATAATAAAAAACGACACGTCAAGCCTTACAGTAACGTAACCTAAGGAAATAGGCTATAATAAAAAACGACACGTCAAGCCTTACAGTAGCGTAACCTACGGAAATAGGCTATAATAAAATAACGACACAACAAGCCTTACACTAGCGTAACCTAAGGAAGTAGGCTATAATAAAAAAAATACACGTCAAGCATTACACTGGCGAAACCTAAGGAAGTAGGCTATAATCAAAAAACTTATAACCAGTTTGTGTAAACACAACCTAAATGCATGGAACATGTTTACTTCCAGATGAGGACTAGGTATAATACAAATGTTACTCAACATTACAATACAATTTTCTAATTTTATAATTTGTAATTATCAACTTACTCGCTGCTAAGTTTCTAAACTATTTTGATTCCCTAAACCTGAATTATTAAGTCCCTTAACAATATTATTCCAAGTCCCTAGGTCCCTAAATTAAGTCCTTAAGCTCAGATTTTTCAAAGTCTCCTAATTATTCTAAGTTTCATTTGACCCCCCCCCCCTTAAATAGGACAAATTTGACTACCCCCCTTAAATAGGACATATTTGACCACCCCCCTTAAATGGGACAGATTTGACCACCCCCCTTAAATAGGACAAATTTGACCACCCCCCTTAAATAGGACATATTTGACCACCCCCCTTAAATAGGACATATTTGACCACCCCCCTTAAATAGGACATATTTGACCACCCCCCCTTAAATAGGACATATTTGACCACCCCCCTTAAATAGGACAAATTTGACCCCCCCCCCCCCTTAAATAGGACAAATTTGACCCCCCCCCCTTAATTTTCAAGTTCTGAAGTAGGGGGGTACCTATATATATATAGGGAGGGGGTCCCTATAAACATGTTCCATGTTAAAACGAGACGTCAAGCCTTACACTAACGTAACCTAAGGAAGTAGACTATAATAAAAAACGACACGTCAAGCCTTACAGTAGCGTAACCTAAGGAAATAGGCTATAATAAAATAACGACACGATAAGCCTCACACTAGCGTAACCTAAGGAAGTAGACTATAATAAAAAACGACACGTCAAGCTTTACACTAGCGTAGCCTAAGCAAGTAGGCAATAAGAAAATAACGACACAGCCTTAAAATAACATAACCTGTGTAAGGCTTGACGTGTCGTTTTTTATTGTAGTTCACATCCTTAGGTTACGCTACTGAAAGGCTTGACGTGTCGTTTTTTGATTATAGCCTATTTCCTTAGGTTTCGCCATTGTAATGCTTGTCGTGTCTTTTTTTATTATAGCCTACTTCCTTAGGTTATGTTATTATAAGGCTTGTCGTGTCGTTTTTTATTATAGTTTACTTCCTTAGGTTACGCTACTGTAAGGGTTATCGTGTCGTTATTTTATTATAGCCTATTTCCTTAGGTTACGCTACTGTAAGGCTTGACGTGTCGTTTTTTATTATAGTCTACTTCCTTAGGTTATGTTAGTGTAAGGCTTGACGTGTCGTTTTTTATTATAGTCTACTTCCTTAGGTTACGCTACTGTAAGGCTTGACGTGTCGTTTTTTATTATAGTCTACTTCCTTAGGTTATGTTAGTGTAAGGCTTGACGTGTCGTTTTTTATTATAGTCTACTTCCTTAGGTTACGCTAGTGTAAGGCTTGACGTGTTATTTTTTTATAAATGCCTATTTCCTTAGGTTACGCTACTGAAAGGCTTGACGTGTCGTTTTTTGATTATAGCCTATTTCCTTAGGTTTCGCCATTGTAATGCTTGTCGTGTCTTTTTTTATTATAGCCTACTTCCTTAGGTTATGTTAGTGTAAGGCTTGTCGTGTCGTTATTTTATTATAGCCTATTTCCTTAGGTTACGCTACTGTAAGGCTTGACGTGTCGTTTTTTATTATAGTTTACTTCCTTAGGTTACGCTACTGTAAGGGTTATCGTGTCGTTATTTTATTATAGCCTATTTTCTTAGGTTACGTTACTGTAAGGCTTGACGTGTCGTTTTTTATTATAGTCTACTTCCTTAGGTTATGTTAGTGTAAGGCTCGACGTCTCGTTTTTTGATTATAGCCTACTTCCTTAGGTTTCGCCAGTGTAATGCTTGACGTGTCTTTTTTTATTATAGCCTACTTCCTTAGGTTATGTTAATGTAAGGCTTGTCGTGTCGTTATTTTATTATAGCCTATTTCCGTAGGTTACGCTACTGTAAGGCTTGACGTGTCGTTTTTTATTATAGCCTATTTCCCTAGGTTACGCTACTGTAAGGCTTGACCTGTCGTTTTTTATTATAGTCTACTTCCTTAGATTATGTTAGTGTAAGGGTTATCGTGTCGTTATTTTATTATAGCCTATTTCCTTAGGTTACGTTACTGTAAGGCTTGACGTGTTGTTTTTTATTATAGTCTACTTCCTTAGGTTATGTTAGTGTAAGGCTCGACGTGTCGTTTTTTGATTATAGCCTATTTCCTTAGGCTTCGCCATTGTAATGCTTGTCGTGTCTTTTTTTATTATAGCCTACTTCCTTAGGTTATGTTAGTGTAAGGCTTGTCGTGTCGTTTTTTATTGTAGTTCACATCCTTAGGTTACGCTACTGTAAGGCTTGACGTGTCGTTTTTTATTATAGTCTACTTCCTTAGGTTACGCTACTGTAAGGGTTATCGTGTCGTTATTTTATTATAGCCTAATTCCTTATGTTACGCTACTGTAAGGGTTATCGTATCGTTATTTTATTATAGCCTATTTCCTTAGGTTACGCTACTGTAAGGCTTGACGTGTTGTTTTTTGATTATAGCCTACTTCCTTAGGTTTTGCCAGTGTAATGCTTAACGTGTCTTTTTTTATTATAGCCTACTTCCATAGGCTATGCTAGTGTAAGGCTTGACGTGTTGGAAAAATGAATGTCCAAAGGGTGAAAAGGGTGAAAAATGGACAAATTCGTCGTTTAGAACCTTCCGTATGTAATTTGTAACATCATTTTTGAGATCAGCGCCCAAAAAAACCTACTAGACCCTTTGAAAATAAAAAAATAAGTTCTTTTGGAAAAATGTTGGTCTAAGGGTTGGCAAGGGTGAAAATGGCCAATTTCACCCTTCAGAACCTGTTGGATGTAATTTTTTACATTATTTTTGAAATCTGCGACCTTTAAAACCTATTTATTTAATTTAATTTAAAAATAAAGTCTTTCATAGGTTTATGTAAATTTTGGGGTATTTGGGGTGAAAAATGGCCAAATTCACACTTTTGATCCCGTTTAATATAATTTATGACATAAACTGCGATCTGGGGCATTTTTTTTCTCTCATGGATAAAACGAAATTTTTCTTTCTCAGCGGGGAGAAAATGCGTTTTTTTCGATCTCGTTGAGGATCGAAAAAAGTTTTTTCGAAAAACCTCTTAAAATCGAAAACTCTCGACCTGCTAGGAAGAAAAATAATTTTATAATAAAAATGAATCACTTTAGTAGACAAAAAATACCTAACTTTAAATATAAATTTTCAAATTTTTCTTAAAATTTAAAATTTATAAAAAGTAAAAATTATTTAATTATTTCTTGAATAAAAGGAATAACAAAACTTCAATAAAAATAAAATAAATAATTTTTAGTTCCGCTTAACTACGTGTTTAAAAATTTAATTTGTAACTCTGTTAGCCTGGCCAGTTGACAAGGTTGCAGACTCTGGAAATCGTATCCTTACGAGAGTTCCGAGTTCAAATCCCCCCGCAGGGGAATTTTTTTTTTTTTTTTTTTTTTATTTTATATTACTTTTTAATTAATAATAATTATTTAAATAATTATTTAAATTTTTTAAATATTTATTTAAATAAATCTTTTTTTAATTAAAAAATAATTAAAATTTAATTTAAAAAAAAAAAGTTATAGTTGCTTGAATATATTTTAGATGTATAAAATACTGTCAATTATTTGCTATTTGACTGTTTTGTATAATATTTTTGAACAACTTTTATCAATCTGACAGTCATTTAAACATTAAAAATAGGTTGCTTCAGACTAAAAAATTATAGTCATTTGAATATGTTTTAGATGTATAAAATACCGTCGATTATTTGCTATTTGACTGTTTTGTATAATATTTTTTTCAATTTTCATCAATCTAACAGTCATATAAACATTTAAAATAGGTTGCATCAGACTAAAAAATTATAGTCATTTGAATATATTTTATATGTATAAAATACTGTCGGGTACTTGCTATTTGACTGTTTTGCTATAATTTTTTTTTTTTTTTTTTGTTTAAAAATAGTATTTCGAACATTCAAAATACATTGATTTTGACAAAAAAATAATCGTTGTTTAAGCATATTTTTAACATCTAAATAACTGTCTAATATTGGTCAATTGACAGTCAGAAAAAATATTTTTTTTATGTTCCTAAAAACCGTAAAATTGACTGTTTTTTGTTGAAATTAAACATTTAATCAATATATTTTTGACTAATAACCCGACCGTCGATAGTCGGAGAAATATGTATTTTATATGTATTTCAGACTATATTTTCATCACCGGGACTCTTTATATAAATTATGTTTGTCAACAAGCTCTAATTACCGCCTGGGAATATTCCTTTTCATTTATATACATGTATATATATATATATATTTATACAAGTACAAAGTCGTTGGTAGTCGTTCGTTGTTGTCGTCGAAGTGACTCGTAATTAGGAAGATGGAACTTGGTTGAATTAAATTATATTTAGTTAAAAGGTATATATAGAGAGTGAGTTTATTAGTAATATGTAGTACTTTGTTATTCTAATAATAATAATAGTAGTGATAGTTGTAGTAGTTATATAAATGACAAAGAAAAACCATTTGCACTATAAAAGTAACGATATGATAAAATGAAGTCAAAAAGTAAGGAAAAGAAAATATGACGATACACTGAAAAAAAAATCCGCTTGACGCAAGCGGATTTTTTTTTTTTGTTTAAACCATTGCAAATGGCTTGAAACGTAAAAAAAACTTAAAAATATTATTTTTTTGAACTCAAAACTTCATAAAACTGAATTTTAAAGCTCAAAAGTTAAAAAAATCTTTTTAAAAATAAAGATTACTTATTTAGCTTTTAAAACTTTTTTAAGTGGAATTATTATTGAAAGGTAATAATAAAAGGTTAAATAAAATATATTTCATTAATTACTAGCTTCAGAAATTACTGAAAACAGCTGAAAACAACTCAAAACCTAAATTAACCAATTTTGGATCATTTTTAAAATAACCAAATCAGTCTTGTTTTTAATGATTTTGTTTATTACTAATTTTTTTACAGATTTTTTTATTATTTACTTTAATTGTACATATTTTAAAGTATTATTTTTCTGTTAAAAATAATTTTTCTTTTAATTTTAAGCGTCTTAGAACAGTTGGTTTTTTTAAAAATTCATAGACTTGCGATGGTAGCGATCTTACTCGACACAAAAAAAAATTGAACACTTCACTTTTGAACACCTAAATTAAAACATATAAAACTCAACACACAATATTATTTACACTAATTATTGCACACGAATTAAATTAAACACAAAATGTTCAGCTCATTTTATTTGACACAAATTCAAAACAAAAAACTAAAATTTAATTAGTTTTTACACGATTTGCATAAAAAATTTTTGTGTCGAATAATACGTGTCAAAAAAATTTGTGTTGGATTTAAATGGTGTGGAAAAAATAGTGTTAAAAAATAATGCGTGTTGAGTTTTGTGTGTTTTAGTCTTGTGTTCAATTTTTTTCGTGTTGAATAAGATCGCTACCCTTAGGATTTTTCTAGCAGATTCAAATGATGTTATAGATTGGACTAAAAGACGTATTCCCTAGTAATTTTTAATTCTAGTAGAATTCGAACTCCCTATTTATTTTAATATTTTAATATGCTTTGCAGGAGAAAAATTCATTTTTTAAGTTTTTTAGGGTACCAGTTATGAGGGGACCAATTTTTAAAAGTTTTGCGGTCTTCAAGAAAAAATTTTCTGAATAATATTTGCAAGAATTACTTATATATTTTTTCCTCGAGATTTCGTTGAAAGCACTATAGTTTTTTTATCTGGTGTTTTCCTTTGCCATAAAATCTTTAGTTTCTATTTTTACTGGCTTTGTCCAATCTTATATATTTGCATTAGTACCCCATTTGAGCCTAAAGACTTTGAAATATTTAAAATTATCTTTAATAAATAAATAGATAGGAAAAAACTGCTTAAAAAAATGCGAAATCCTTTCGTCTGAAGATGAAAATTCACTGACTTATTAAATTTTTAAGTTATTGTGCTTCAAGTAACGTGTAATTGAGATTGTAGGAGAATTATTGCAAAATCTTTAATTAACGATAACTCGTTTATTAAAAAACAAAAAGTTTTAGCATTTTTTCGAGTGGTTTTTCCCTGACTATTTATTTATTAAAGATAATTTTAAATATTTCAAACCCTTTAAGCTCAAATGGGCTACCAATGCAAAATATATAAGATTGGACAAAACCAGTAAAAATAGAAACAAAAGATTTTATGGCTAAGGAAAACAACAGATAAAAAAACTAGTGGTTTCATCGAATTTCCGAGGAAAAAATATATAAGTAACTCTTCCAAATATTATTCAGAAAATTTTTCCTTGAAGACTGCGAAACTTTTAAAAATTGGTAACCTCATAATTGGTACCTTAAAAAACTCAATGAATGAATTTTTCTCCTGTAAAGCGTAGTAAAATGTTAAAATAAATAGTGAGTTTGAATTGTACGGGAAAAATTACTTGGGAATATACCTTTTAGTCCAGTTTATAACATCATTTGAATCTGCTAGAAAAATCTCAAGTCCATGAATTTTTCAAAAACCCAAATATTTAACATTTGAACTGCTCTATGACGTTAAAATAAATTAAAAGAAAAATTATTTTCAACAAAGATATTACTTCAAAATATATAAAATTAAAGTAAATAATAAAAAATCTGTAAAAAAATTAGTAATAAACAAAATCATTAAAAACGAGACTGATTTGGTTATTTTAAAAATGATCCAAAATTGGATAATTTAGGTTTGGAGTTGTTTTCAGCTGTTTTCGGTAATTTCTGAAGCTAATAATTAATGAAATATATTTTATTCAACCTTTTATTATTATCTTTCAATAATAATTCCACTTAAAAAAGTTTTAAAAGCTAAATAAGTAATCTTTATTTTTAAAAAGATTTTTTTAACTTTTGAGCTTTGAAATTCAGTTTAATGAAGTTTTGAGTTCAAAAAAATAATATTTTTAAGGTTTTTTTTTTACGTTTCAAGCCATTTGCAATGGTTTAAACAAAAAAAAAAAAATCCGCTTGCGGCAAGTGGAAAAATCCGCTTGCGGCAAGCGGAATTTTTTTTCAGTGTACTCATACTAACAAGAAAAAATAACTTTGATATACTTTCTGAGAAATTATTTTCTGGGTATTTATTTTTCTTATAAAAAGAAACTTTGTATATATAAAATACTAATTTATAAAAATTATTATAGAGCGAAGCTCTACCTTAATGGATGCAAAAATCAACACCTTGTGGGCACGATATCTCAACAACGATCCATTGGATTACTTTCATTTTATAAAACTGGGTTTCTTTTATCGAGTTGATGGAACCTATAGTTTTTGGGACCAATTCGGTATTTTTAAAAGCATTTTTATTCTTGTATTTTCGCTTCACAGAGGTGAAAAACCTTATAAATGTCAACTGCGCAATAAATTTCATAGCTTTTGTATAAACTTTGCATCGATTAAACATTATAGAAATGCAAAATAACACCAGATACTTATATTTTTAGGCACGATCACCTTATGTATGCAATACATAGGTGAAATTGTGCCTTATAAGTTTGTCAGGTCAAAAAACGGAAAAGTTTCTAAATTGTCCATTTCGTGGAGAAATTTGGTCCCCAGGTCATTCTGATGCCTCTAAATGCTTATATTGCCTGGCCTGGTGTGTGTAGGGATGTATGTTCAAGAAAGTGTACCCTCAAGATCTCAGAACCTACTCAATGAATCAAAAATCCCTTAGACCAAATTTTTTGAAATCAGATCTAGTTTCAGGGTTTTCAATTTCAAGTGATTTCATCAAGTCTTTGCAGAGAAATGTCTAAAAAACTGATTTCAGATATTTAAAAAAATTATGAAAAAATGATAAAAATGGTGAAAAATGAATTGGTTTTGAATTTAATGCATCCAAAATGTGGTTAATGATCTAAAATAACCAGAAAATAATTAAATAAATTGAAATTTATATTTTAGGCACGATCACCCTATGTATTCAATTTGTTTTTTTTTTTTTTGGGCCCCTTCAAGAAGGGGCCTTTTTCGTAGGACGAGGAGAATGCATTTACGTATACCTTACACCGCGTATTGTATGGTTATGTGGGACTCAACCTCAAATTTGTATCTGGGGTTGCCCAGATATACACAATTGAGGAGGAATTACAATACCCACAAAACTCCCCACCCTCCTGCATTTATGACAATATCATAGAATCCGGACCGGGACTCCCTGTTTAGGTATTACTTCGGTCCGGGAACAATGCAGCCAAGGCATTTCTTCGCCATACCCTGTCAATAAAGGAGGAGATTTTCCTACGAGAGGAAACCTTCCTCCTTTTTTTTAATCAGTGTCGCCCGTACATACTCTGCCACACTGTACCAGTTAGCGGTACTCCGCAGCATTTCCGGGACGACTCCTTCCGGCCTCCATTCATCGAAGGGCGGTCGCCCTTCAGCGAAGCGAGGACACCCAAAAAAAGGTGTGCTCAGCGGTATCCAGCTCGCCCGGGAAATGCAAACATTCCGGAGATGTCACCTTGCGCCACTTGAAAAGCATATCGCGGAAATAACCGTGACCAGTTAGGAACTGGGTGAGGTAGAAGTCTACCTCCCCATGATCACGGTTCATCCAGATTTCCAAATCGATGATAAGGCGGTGCGTCCAACGTCCTCTCGGGTCACCATTCCACCTATACTGCCAGCATTCCATTGTGTGGGAGCGAGCGCGAACGGAAGCTACGTCGCGCTCTTCTTCCTCACTGTTATAGATCGCCTGCCTTTCCAAGGCAAGCAGATCGATGGGAATCACCCGAACCACCATGCCATGTGTTATGGGAAAAAAGAATTTTGGAAAAAAAATTCATTAGAAAACTTGAACCCCAGCCAGTGACGGCGAGTAACTAAATCAGTTTGACTGGAGATTTTATACCGAGCATTACCCGCATGAAAAAATGTCGAATATTTAACTATCAAGTTTTGTTTGCTATAAGCACATTCTAAATTCAACTGCTTCTCTACGTTAAACAGGTCAGATACCTCTACTTGAATAACTGTAATTGTTTAAGCTTCGGAGCCATTAAAATTAAATTCAAGCAGATTAATCTGACAGCATATTTCATACTTTCATTCATAAAAAAAAAAATATAATCCAACTTGAAACTATAAAATATTAAAAATGCATTATAATAGATTAAATTAATGTACAAAATTTTTTATAAAATAAAAAAAAATTGTCACTTCAGCTGATATAACTTTTTTTTTTCTTGTCACAACATTCATTTATTTTCATCACTTTCAAATATCTTAATGTGAACTCATTAAGAAAAATTTTATCTTTATAAATATCTTATATTTTTTATTTTCTTTAATGTCAAAACTCTATTAATACATAAATTATTATTATCATTATAAATAAAGTAGTTGTATATGATAATTTAGAAAAAAAATATTATACGTCTTTTTTTCTTTTAAAAAACTATTTAAAATACATTTATAGTATTTCTGTTCCATTTTTTCTTAAAAACATAGTTAAATATTTATTATATAAACTTAGATTTATTTTATATTATATTCTCTCTTGAAAATAAACAACATGAAATTCTCATTAAAACTCTTATAAAATATATTAAATTTTTAAACATTTGTACTTTTTATTTTTTATTTATTCATCAAAGAAAATAACACGCGAACCCTATGTTTGCACGCATGTTTTTTTTCATCCACTTGAATATTTTTCATTTATTTCCGCACGGTAACACGTTCTTGACTTTTCTTTAACGTTATATTATGAATGATATTTTTATATATATACCTTTACTTTTTTTTTGCTTTATTTTTAACTATTTCTTTTACATGTACATGTATATTTATATTGGTGTTAAACTAAAAGCTTTTTTTTTTTAGAAATTTATTAAAATAAAAAATATTTACTTCTTAAGATCTTTAATTTATACAAAAAAATATAAAAAAATACATTTTATATGTAAGATTTTGAAGTAAAAATAAAAAACTTTTCTTTTTTTTTAACGATGCAATTTTTATTTCTCCCTTAAGAGCTCTCAAATTTATACAACCTATAACGAACGTATTACTTGTAAAACGAAATGTATTTTATATATATGTATATATATATGATTTATATTTGTTAAAAAAAATATCTCGAGGGTTGCAGTTTTTCTTGTTATATTTAAAATTTTTTTTTGTGTGTCCAAATGGAAGTACGTACACTGTAAAAAATTTTTTGGTCCATTTAACGAACAGGAAGAAAATGAATTCGATATAAAACGTGAATTTTTTAATTTATTAGCAATTATTTTTTTGGATAATCGCTGTAAAATCAGTAAAATTTTAATAAATATACTTTGAAATAAATAATAAATGGGCAATTATTAGTACTAGGCAGGCTCAATTATTTCAAAATGGCTAATGGCAGTTGTTATTCGATTTTTGAAAATGTTAAAATCTCGAATAAAATCTGAGCTATCTTTTCAAATTTAATTTTTTCTAAATAAATCTAAAAACAATTTTTTTAAGAGAAAGTGTTAATAAAATTTCCTGCTGAGATCTAATCATATGAGATTTTTGGAAAAACATCAAGGAAAGCCAAAATTGGAAAAACTAACGAAAGAATTCTACGTAAATTTCTGAAAATGTGTCAATTTATTTTTTATAATTGGCCTTAAATTTTTTATTTTCCAATTACAATGTACTTTTTTCTGGTAAATATTTTTTTTTCTAATATTTGTCTTTGAAGTATTTAAAATTTCGAAAAATGTTTTTTAAAGGCTTTACTAGTAATAACATGAAAATTACAACTAGATTTTTGAATTCTTTGAGAAACTTTACTATAAGTAGTGTTTTCAGACAAATTTTGGATGTTCCTGTAACGCTAAACAAAGAAAAGAGGATTAATTTTGCAACAAAGTTGAAATTTTGTTCGTTTTTTAATTATATTATTAAGTTTTTTAATTTTCTGAATTTTTATTGATTTATACTTTCCAACAAAATTTCGAAAAAAACTAAACTTAAAACCAAATAAATTAATGAGATTATTTAATTAATTATTTATAAATATAAAATCTTACACATAGAATTTAAATAATTTTAATTATCCTATAAATTTTGCGCAATAAAAAAAGGTCATTAAAAGTGACTTTTCTAAAAAAGGAAAAAAATAATAATAATCTAGATTTAACCGGCTGTTTCTTTTCTTTTTTAATTTGCATTTTTTTTTTAAGTTTATACCATCTTTTCTCTCATTAAGATATCGACTTGGGTAATCATGATAATACCCTAAGGAAAATTATATACATAGAAAAACTACTTAAAAAAGATAACTATTAAAAAGAAAGTTTATGAGAATAAAATGAAGATACCGACGTTAAAACAAAAATTTTAATAATATAAAAAGATAAGTGATTTAATAAAATAAAAAAATATGCCGTATAATTAAGTGTATATGTTAATTTTTTTTATCAGAATTACTTTTCAAAAATAAATTAAGTAATTATTTTATAATAAGCGTCTTTTAATTAGCTTTATTAAAACTAAGGTTAGGTACTTGATTTTTATGATGAATCCACGACGTGCTCTTGTTGAATTAGTGCTGTCTATTTTAACCCTTGTACCCGTGTACCTTTTTGGTCTAAAATTTAAAAATTTTTATATTTCAAACTCAAAATTTTTTTTCTAGCTTTTAGACCAGCTTCAAGCAACTAACATTTTAGTGATTTCAATGGTCAGAAGTTAAAAAAAAAATTTTATTTATATAAAAAAACGATTTTTAAACGCACCTCTGCAGGGCTGGCAGGGTATCCGTGTACCCAGATAAAAAAATATGTGTTTTATTAAATATTTGTATAAGAAAAAGGTAATAATTCATAAAATAAAGCAATATTATTATTATTTAATAATAATTTTTTTGATTCCATATTTTGCTGTTTTACTAGGTATATAATGGGTAAAACTGGTACACTCGGGCGCGCCCCCGATATGAAAAAATCTGCTTGTAAATAGCTGAATTGTCACTTATTGGGGAAATTTTATCACTTTCCAAGCGATACCTGCGCGTATATTGGAGACATTAAATCTTAAAAATCGTAAAATGCTTTGAAAATTGATTTCCACATCTCGTCTATTGAATCTGTATACTGGAATTATTGGCCCCTTTACTGTTATTAACAAACCAATAGAACAGTATATCTCATTTTTTATAAGAACATCTGTTTTTATTATTTGAAATTTGATATTCCCGTACTAATTTATTATATACTAATTTATTCAGATCAAATTTTTATCTAATCCGGTTTTATCGATTTTAATAATCAAATATTGAGTTTCTGGTTTTGAAATTATATATATATTTTTTTTAATATTATAGTTCATGAAAACAAAAGAGTAAAATGTAAAATAAAATTTGCCACCTAATTAATTAACAAATTTAAAGATGCGGGTACACGGACCTTGTTGGCCAGATGTGCGGTTGAGTCCCCAAGAGTTTACTAGATAATTGTAGAATGTGCCTAAGAACAGCGTTGATGATGTCAGAATAGTCTTGATTAAAGAAGATAAACTTGAATAATGGTAAGGAACTGAAAAATAAGATAAATTAGCTTATTTTTTTAAAAAGGCCAAATAAATAAAAATAGCTATGAAAAACAAATTGGTTTACTGAAAAAAAATTCACTTGCTGCTAGCGGAACAGTTATGTTTGCCCCAAGCAGAATTTGCTAACGGTAAACTTAATCCCACTTGTTGCTAGTGGACTTTTTTCATGCTCAAACGATTAAAATGACTTGAAACTTAAAGAAAATAAAAAAATTTTTTAAAGAAAGAAAAAAATGTTATTTTTATTTTTTTTTAGTGTTACAAATTATTTACAATCGTTTAAACAAAAAAAAAATCCGCTAACAAGAATATTCCTTTTGTGATAATCATATTTTTTTCAGTGTAGAGAGACTAATTTTCAGTTGTAATTGCAAGAAAGATACTTTGAAATGGATTTGAAAACACGACTAAAAGTTTCATGTGCATTACAATTAAAAATATGCTTACATTAATAATGAATATTTGAATTCAACGAATTTTATAAAGGTTTAAAACTAAAAGCTTAAATTATTTATAATTATCTGACATAAATGAAAATCAAAACTCTTTTGTTACATACGTTAATAACTAAACATAACTTTTTCTTTTCCTACCTAAAATACATTATTATAAAGTTTTAAAGTACATAAAATAGTTTAATTAATTTACAACTTTAAAGTGTTATACTTATCAGTAATAATAATAATAATAATAAAAATAATATTGTAAATAAATAATTAAATTAATATAACTAATAAAATATATGTATATTAGTCAGGAAGTTAAGATTTTTTTTATGTCTCAATCTGATTTTGAGCAAAATAAATTTTAAGCCAATTGTGCCCGTTCAAGACTATTTGGACCTAATTTATTTTATAGAAAATACTAAATATTTTGGGCTAAGTATATATCTGACCTAGGAAGTAATTTAGGTAGACTTTTTCTTTAAGAAGTTCAGTTTTTAAGCCAATATTATAAATTTTTATTCAATTAAATACTCTAATTATTCCATTGCCCCAATTTTTGTTTCTGATCTCTTGTATATTTATTGTATAGGCTATTTAAAATTCATTCCGCATTTAATTTAATCCAACCAGATATGTCCAAAGAAATGTACTCTTGAGAAAACACAAATAAATATTTCTTGATCATCGTATTGCCTCAGTCGTCTATAACTTATTAATTAGATTACAAACAGTTACATATGTAACTTAACATTAAAAGTTCGAAGATAAAAATTGGTTTATTTAAAACAGTTTTCAATTTTGGAAATGATATAATTTGCACGAAATTTAAAAATCATAAAAATTTTTTAAAATAACTCCAAGGCTAATGTAGCACAGACTGAATAATTAAAATGAACATATAATTGTATCATAAAGTTTATAATTACATTTTCTGTAAATTAAAACTATAATAACATACAGTTTTATAGCAGGAGTTTAAATTTTTGTGCATTATGTAATATTTAATAATTTTAATAATCTACAAATTTTCGCATACTCGTATAAAATATTTTATGTACCGAAGTATTTTTGAGGTTTTTTACATAACGTTAATTAAATCAAATTAAATTAATGAAATATTTTAATAAAATAGGAATTTACATAAGTTATTTTTAAAAGCTTAAAAAATATACTAAATTAATAACTTTTAAAGTCTATTGAAAAAAAAAGAAGAAAAATATAAATTATACGTTCAAATTTACTAATGGATATGGACTTTAACCAAAAACCAAAATCTCTAGTCTGTAATATATAACTATCTAAAACTATAAATTGGAATAGTAATACTAAAACCTAAAGGTAATATCTCAATCAGTTTTCTGACTCTGTGTTTAACCTCATAACATCTATAGAGTGTATTAAACCTTGACTTTACAGTTAGTTTAACATTTTACTAAAATAAAATATTATGCGGTTTTATTATAGGAATTTTTTTCTCCTTTTTTTTAATACAAGTTTTCATAATTTTTGTTCGTGTATGTAGAATTAAACATTTGTTGCAGTAAGTTTCGCAAGATCGAAATGGAAAAAAAAATTTTTTTAAACGTGATTTTAGAACACAGATTTAAAATTTTGTTTGTGAAAAATATGACTGACGTGAGATCTATAAATTCAATGTGGATTTTGTATTGGAACTAGCACTGGTAGTATTTTGCTGGTTAGTTTTAGCAAAATTAACATTGAGTTTCGAGATGTCGCATAGGTCATATTACTTCCCATATATTTTGACGCTAAATTTTACTGTGTGTTAAAATGGGTCCATTTTTTTACTATATATTTAAAAATTCACTTATTTTATATAAATGTAAATAATTTTTAAATATGAATAAATCCCTTCGATACCTTGTGCTAACAATTTTTGGTTATTTCGCCTCTGGGTAAATAGTGTTTCTGATCAACGACCAGAAAGCACGTATTTCCCCGTCACTGCACGGCCGAATAATTCATGTTTTCTCTATACTGGCAAAAAATAATTTTATGAGGCTGCGTCTGCCCATGAATAAAGAATTTCCCAAATCGGAATTTAACATTCTCGGCTTTGCCTTGGAAGGTAATTTACGTGCATTTTGGGTCACTATTTACTTCTCTGGACATGTGCTGAAAACACATTCAGACATTTAAAAGAACCAAAAAAAAGCCAAATTCTAATATACAAACATTATTTTTATATTTTTATCTTTCTAAAAATGATAATGTAAGCAAAAAAAAAAAAAACAAAATAAAACTATAAAAAGATTTTAAATATGTAAATATTATAAATATTTATACATAAAGTAAAAAGAAAAGTAGTTTGATGATGCCCACTTTCCATGTACTTGACTAAAAAAAAATATACAGAATTTGAAGTGTGTTTAACGTGCAACACAGACGCGTCACAACACAGAAAAATCAAGATTTTCCCTCTTTTTTTTTGCTCTATACTTTTTTTTCTCGCTTTATCTAGTTTTTATGCTCGTATTAGAGTGAAGGGTAAAATAAGAATATATAAGAGTATAAACGAAAAGATCTCTCTTGGCTCAGCTGCCAGATACCAAAAAAGATTTTTTTTTCGTTCTTTTTTATTATAAAAGTAGAGAAAACGAGTTTAAATCGTTGCTCAAATTACTTGATGTCTTTATATATAAGAAAATCTAACCTATTATGCATCTTTAAAGTTTAAATTGCTGTGTATACTTTATGCAAATTTATATATAGGTATACTTATTTATTTGTATAAACTTTAACATTCTAAATAAATATAAATTATTTTTATTTCAAAATTTTTTCAAAAACAGAGAAGAAAAAAACTAATTAATTTTTTTTTTTATATTTAAAAAAATCGATATTTTACTATATTAAAGTTAAAAGTGCAATTAATTTGAAAGTGCAATCAGCGTAGATTTATACGGCTGACCAAAGGCTGACTGATATCCCTTTACCTATAGCATGTATTTGCATGTATTTATAATTAAATAGTTTTAACGCTTTTGAATTTTGCATGCTTTTGTGATTTAAATTGTTTTATTGCATGACGTTTAACAATTGACATTTTTAGTGATTTGTTTTAATATCCTTATCCGTATTATACTTAATATGTATTTAAATATGTACGAATTTCAAAATATTTTTATTAAAATTGTATGTTTAATTTGTAGATTATTAGTACACACAAGGCTTAAGTTTATTTTTAATTATAACAACAATAATTTTTTTTAAATTAATCTTTAATTTTTTTCTTTTTTTACGCATTTTTTGCATTTTAATAGTGATTTCTAAATATCCTTAACGTACAAATTCTATCAAGTTTTCAATTTTTTGACTTTGATTTTTGAATTTAAGGGAGAAAATTTTCAATTTTTCACCCAGAAATATTTTCCGATTTTTCAAGATGGCGGACATAAAAAAATATGAAACGAAAAATTGTACGTTACTGATGGGTTTTTGAGATTGAAAAAACCGAATTTTAAAAGGAAAATTTTCCGCCATCTTCAAAACTCGGAAAATATTTTAGGTTGAAAATTTGAAAATTTTCCCTCTTAAATTTCTTTTAATATTTTTTATGACCGCCATCTTGAAAACTCGGAAAATATTTTAGGGTGAAAAATTGAAAATTACGTAGAGTTATAACATTCTACTTTCCTTCTATTTTCTTTTTTTAATTAATTGTATCTCTTATAATATAACCAGTCTGCGCACAGCTTGTTAAATCACTTCAGCAGAATACTTTGCAATTGTAATATTTTGTAAATATTTCTGGTTCTAAATAAATAAATAAATTAATAAATAAAAATATTAAATGAATTTTCATGAAAATAGGACCAGGTGGTTTTTCGGGTCATGGATTACGTTTTTAAGGTCAGAAAATTTTTGAAACACCCTTAAGAACAGTAAATACTACCCCTTTTTAGGAGTTTAATGTAATATTTTTGAATTAAGCTAAGATATTATCAAATGAATGCCATTTTTTCAGAATAACGAAGAAAAAATTATTTCATCTGATTATACACTAAAATTGGCGTATAATAGCCAATAATAGTGGGTTAAAACTACCCCCAGAATATGAAAAAATATGAAAAACATAATCTTAAACTAATCTTTTTATTTTTTTAACAATTTTTTGAAAATATTTAATAATATATATAGATTATTTTAAAATTTACTACCCCTAAATGTAAAAAAAATTTTAAAAAAGTTATTATATTTTTTGGTTGCAACTTTTCTTTTTACAAAAGAAAAACTAACAATATTTGCCTTAAAAATAAATTAGAACGCCCCCTCCGCCTCCAGGGTTGAGAACTCCCAATAAAGACTACTGCGGAATAAGGTATGGTTTCCGGCCTCAGCATATTTTTCCGATTTTTTTGGCTCAATTTGATAATTTATGATAAAAAAGAATATTCCGATGGTCGGCACCCCCCCTCACTTCCCTGCATTCACCAGGGAGGGTGAAATGTGTTTTTCAATAAAAAATCAATATCTCCGTGCCAAATCATCCGATTGGAACGTGGTTGGTTGTAAAATTTTCGTTTTGAGGTTCAAAATTTCGAAAAACGCCATTTTTGGCATTTTTGGCGGTTAAAAATTGAAATATCTCAGGATAGAGGAAAACTCCTTTTTTTCGCGCTCTAAGACTCTTTTCAAAATTTACGGTGCGTCACTCGCAATTGACGATTATGTAAAAGAAATCGTGTTTTGTTTTTTGCTTATTTTTAGAATACAATCTAATATTTGATTTTAAATCTAAAATTAGCTTTTGCATGGTCTATTTTATGTTTTTCTTATAATTTTTCCATAAAAAAATGATATTTCACCTATACTTTACAAAAGGACTTCATTTATTTCATTCAAAAATATAGGGCGAGCAAAATATTTTCTGTTTCTCACTGCTTCGGCACTTTATATGGAAACTAAAAGGAAATTTTATTCTCGTGATTTTCATTAAATAAAGCTTTAATATTAAAAACCTATAATACTAGGGTTTTGGACACTGAGTATTGGGCTTTGGAAATAAATTTATGTGGTTTTGGACACCATTTTAAAAATTAACTACATAACACATATAAAAAAAAATTATATGCAATGAGTATATAATGGCATTAAATTAATTTTTAAATAAGAATGTAACTATTTTTAAATAAAAATTTTTAAATTATTAATTTTAAATCAATTGTAAAAGTTCATGTTGGGTAATTCCATGGATAAATAGCACAAAATGATATGCGAGAACTTAAAAATAGGAAATTTGGTTTTTTTTTCGATAAAACAACTTAAAAATATATGATTCCCCGAATTTGAAGGTTTTCTATAAATTTTGAAGGGTGCTATGCTGATTTAAAATTTTTTGGTCAAATTTCTCTCCTCAGCCACCATTTTTGAAAGTCCCGTAATAAAGCTTTAAAAAAGGTTAAAAAAAGAAAAAAAAGTAGGTTTTCGATGTAAAATTTGATGAGAAATTCGAATTTTCAGTCAGATTTTTCCTACTCCATGTCAATTCGTGGTATAATTCAAATTTGTATTAAACTTTAAGTGAAAATATCTCAAAAGTTTCTCTCTAAAAAAAATAAGTTTTCTTCTCTAAATATTCCAAAATTGTATATATTTTACTGAAAAAAATTTGCCGAGAGTAATTTTTGTTTTAAGCGAGTAATACCGATTTTAGTTTTTTTCAATTTTGACTTGCTACTTATTTTGCTGATTTTCCGCTAAGTTACGTGACCAAATAAAAATCTGACCAAAAATTTGAATTCTGCGGGAAATTTCACAAAGGTATAGAAATTTTGGCATCCTTTGAATGATACATCTCAATTTGACAATTTAATTAAAATGGTTTATTAAAATATAGAAAAAATGTAAATTTATAAAATAGGATTTTCTTGATTTTTTTACATTTTTAGCCTAAAAGTCATGTAAAATCTAAAAATAAAAATACTTCTTTTGGGAAAACAAATATTACGTCTATTATTAAGAAAAATCAAGTTTTTTTTAAGTTTAGATTTTATTTTCTATCAAATTGTCTATAAATAGTTATAATATACCAAAAAATCAATAAAATACCATTTTATAAATTTTCATTTTTTCTATATTTTAATAAACCATTTTAAATAAATTGTCAAATTAAGATGTATCATTCAAAGGAAACCAAAATTACTATACCCTTGTAAAATTTCCTGCAGAATTCAAATTTTTGGTCAGATTTTCGTTTGGTCACGTGACTTAGCGGAAAATCAGCAAAATAAGTAGCAAGTCAAAATTGAAAAAAATTAAAATCGGTATTACTCGCTTAAAACAAAAATTACTCTCGGCAAATTTTTTTTAGTAAAATATATACAATTTTGGAATATTTTGAGAAGAAAACTTATTTTTTTTAGAGAGAAACTTTTGAGAATTTTCACTTAAAGTTTAATACAAATTTGAATTATACCACGAATTGACATGGAGTAGGAAAAATCTGACTGAAAATTCGAATTTTTCATCAAATTTTACATCGAAAACCTACTTTTTTTTCTTTTTTTAACCTTTTTTAAAGCTTTTTTACGGGACTTTCAAAAATGGTGGCTGAGGAGAGAAATTTGACCAAAAAACTTTAAATCTGCACAGCACCCTTCAAAATTTATAGAAAATCTTCAAATTCGGGGAATCATCTATTTTTAAGTTGTTTTATCGAAAAAAACCAAATTTCCTATTTTTGAGACCTCGCATATCATTTTGTGCTATTTATCCATGGAATTACCCTGTTACTAACGAATTGACGCGTATGGGTAATATAATATTTACAGGTATATATAGTTATAAATATAAGAAAATATTTAAATTATTAATAAATAAACAAAAAAAGCGAGCAAGAGAAAAAAACCCAGAAGGAGTAGTGAGAGTTCTTCTCATTAACCGGAATCACTGCATTACTAATTGGCAAAGAGTGACAATAAATTTCTAATTTTTCAAAATTAGATTTTATGTAATAATTTTTAATATTTGCTTTTGGATTTGATAGCATTTAACAAATAGATAGTTTTATCTTTATCAAAATAAGTAAAATGTCCAAAACTAAAATCCGTAGGTGCTGTTTTGGATATTCAAATAAAATACTTGGCAAAAACCACATTTTTAAGTATATTAAAGATGGGTTCTTAGACATCTTAATTAAACACATAAAGAAGGAAGAAAAGAAATTTATTTTGTTATAAATTTAATGTTTGATGATTACTGAAAATCATAGTTCTATTCTTTACTTTTCTGAACAAGAGCCGTAAATATACTATAAATATATTACAGAAATTATTCTGTGAAAAACAATATAATTAATTATTAAATCATTATATATTAAAAAAATAATTCACTTTTAAATAAGATTACAAGTTAGTTCAAAACTTTTCTGATATCTAAATATCTTATTGATCTTATCTTAGAGATCAAAATGAGAGATAGGCGAGGAAAAATATTTTTAAGATGAGGCGCGCCCTTATCAAGACGAGAGTTTACAAAATAAAATTTTTAGAGGCCAAGGTGAGAGTAGGTCAAATTTTCTTATTCTTTCCAGGCACATAGTTTCAAATCTTATATTTGTCTGCCTATGAGAACGTGTACTACTAATATTTATCGATTTTAATTGATAATCGATAAGAATTTTAAACAAAATTTTTTATAATAGGAATCGCTCATTGATCAAATTTATTAAATTTTTCACATTTTTTTAGGATAAATATTTTTAGACTGATATGGAGAAAAAAATTTTTTTTTATCTTCCTATACTGAAAATCTTTTTGGATGATATATTTATAAATCCTTAGCTTGCTTCACTACGATTTTTGCATATATCCCCAAATTTGAGTATTCTGTAACACAAAATTAGGTTAAAGACTCACTGTTTATATTTATTTGAAAAAATATTTTGAATTTAGTTATAAAAAAAGAAATAAAAAAACAAATGATTATTTAAGGCAAATATCCCATTATTTTTATCAACAAATAAGATAATGACTTAACACAATTGTTCATCAAACAAAAAAGATTCTTGTAAATCTCAATTAAATATATAAAAATTTTAAAATTATTATGTATTTTATATAGATTTAAAATTTCCGAGACGAGATTAAGAAAAATGTAGTCTCACCTTGATAGCGATTAAAATTTTTAAAAAAATTATTCAGATAATTGAAAGATGGATCAAAATTTTTTCAACAATAAGAAACTACTACCTTTATCAAGAAAATATGGCTTGTTTGGCTTTCAACACAAATTCTAAAATAAATTTATATATTAATATTAAAAATTATAATTTTAATTTATTTTTACAAAAATGTTATATAAATATTAAAATACGTACCTTTTATTTTATATGATATTTTTTTAAAAATGTCAAATAATATAAAAATTAAGTTTCGCTCCAAAGGTTTAAATTCAAATTTATAAATTAAAATTATTTTCCCTTTCGATTAAAACCTTTAAAAATATTATTATCTTATCCAAAACCATATCAACATATAAAATAAATTTTGAAATTAGTAAATTTAATTGAAAACAAAATACTATGTAAACATAAAGATTGTAAATAGATTTTTCGTTTTTTTAATTTGTTTATTTATTTGCTTTACAACTAGATAAGATTGTTCGTTAGTCTAAAATAGATAAGATGAAAATAATGAATATTTTTTTAAGATAAAATGAAGAATCCTGATTTTTAGATAAATTTTATTTATCTACACCACTTTAAATGTTACCAAGGCCTGAGCTATTGTTCAAATTTTATATTTTTTAATATTATTTATTTGTTTAAAATTAAAAAAAGATTTATTTTTGAAGCCAAAATATTTTTAAAAAAATTAATAGTTTTTTGCTATTTTAATTTCTTAAGAGGCTTTTGGAACATTTTGAAGATCTTTGATCAGAAAATTTCTGAGGCTATTGAATTAGCGTGAAGGCACGTGATAATTGATTTTTTGGCGCTTTGTGGTACAGTAAAAAATAATAAACACAATATTACTACCGTTTAATAATTTTACTATGATTTAGTAATTTTACTACAAATTAGAGTGAATTTATTATTTTTGTAGTAATATTACTAAATACTAAATAAATATAGTTCATAGTCCATAAATAAAGAATGTCCCCAATCGCAGTTTAACAACATCGGCTACGTCTCGGAAGGTAATTTACATGCGAATTGGAATTTTATTTACTCTTCTAGAATCGAGCCGTAAATGTATCAGAATCTTCTAATAACTTCGTCATCGATTCATTGATATTCTGTAGTTTCAGCAGCATACTGCATATAATTTTGTAAGACAATTTAAGACATTAATTTTTTAATTTGCTATAAACTGTCAAACAGAATATTGCATCTGTAGATTCAACGTATAATATATTACATCTCATTCGATTATTTTGTCCTCCAATTATAAAATTTCGGGACAAAAGGGTTCTGGGCCGAGGTAATCAGTATTTGTATTCAGATGCAATATTAAATATTTTTCTTGCGATAAATTTTGAAAATAAAAATAAAAATGGTTTATTAAAATTATATGAAAATTTCATTATTTGCAATCTACATCTTAGCGTATATGTTTTTATTTATGAATTAAGCCATAGTTTGACTGTGATTAAACAAAAATTATGATGCTCGCAGGGAGCTTGCCACCTAGTGTTTAAAAAAAAGAGTAAATATATTGTAACACAGGAAAGGACGTAAATTTTTGTGTAAAATGTACGAGTAATTACTGGCAAATCAGATCAACTTAAAATTTTTTGAAATTTGTCAAGAAAGGTGTCAAGTATCTTATTAAACAAGTTTGGTTACCCGGAAAAGCTCCAAAACGCTGTAAAAATTGGCCAAACTGTTTTTTTGGCCAAAAATAAATAAATATTTAATATCTCGGGCAATATTAAATGAATTTTCATGAAAATAGGTACCGGGGGGTTTTTTGGGTCACTGATTACGATTTTAATGTCAGAAATTTATGGAACACCCTGTAAACAGTAAAAACTACCCTTTTTTAGGGGTTTTTTCAAAATATTTTGGAATTAAAGCTAAAATGATCAAATAAATGCCATTTTTTCAGAAAAATTAATTAAGATTTTTTTTTTTTATTATGCACCGAAATTGGTTTAATTATAGGGGGGTTAAAACTACCCCCAGAATAAGAATAAATACAAAAAACATGACCTCGGATTATTCTTTTTGTATTTGAATCAATTTTGTGAAAATATTTTATCGTACATTGACTATTATGAAATTAATTCAACCCCTCCCCCAGGGGGGGGGGGGGGGTTAAAACTACCCCTAAAATTGAAAAAAGGAAAAAAATGTTATTAAATTTTATTAGTGCCACTTTTCGTTTTACAGTCATAAAAGTAACAATACTTTCAACCCCCGGGGGGGGGGGGGGGTTTGGGGTGAAAGCAAACCAAAAATGTACTTTTTTTATTTGATATACTAAGAGTGTATGAAAGCATTAAAAAAAATTAAATAAAATGCACAGTTGTTTTTTTTTTAAACTCACTTCAAAATATCCTTTAAAATAGCGCTCATAGGAAAATCTGCCTTAAGCCAAAAAAAGAAATAATTTGAAGCTCTTAAAATCCTTATTATTCTGTACCCTTTTATCGACATTTTTCTAGCTTCAGAATTAAAAATTATTTAAAGTCCCTAAATAAAAACAATTTTCAGTCCCTAAACTCAAATCATTCTAAGTCCCTAAATTGAAATAATTCTAAGTTCATTTGATCCCCCCCCCCCAACTACGTGCTTGAAATACCTCCTGCCTATAAACATGTTTCATGCAAAAAATTTCCAAATAATTTAAAATTTACACAAAAAATTTACGAAAAAAATACACAAATCTTTGACTCATGTACCTTTTTTATTACTTACTTTTGGTTTGACGGCTACTTGACAGCTGTCAAAAGTCAGAATTTGAAATTTGACTGCAGCATTTTATTGAGTTATCATCTGAACATACTGCACCTTACAAAAATTTTGCATAACACTTAGAAATAGAGGGACCCAATGCATTAACTATAAAAATTTTATGTAATTGCTAAAAAAAAAAGGATTTTTGGCCATAACTTTTTTTTGGCTAATGATAACGAGATGTACAATGAACCATTTCAAAGCTAAGGTTATCGCCGAAATTTCATGTCATATGCAAAATTTCAATTGGATCGGCCATTTTTTTTTTATTTCACCCGAAAAAAAAAGAGCATTTACTGTCATAAACATAAAATAGGCAATTTTAACAGGTCAAATCTGCTTACAGATGAAAAATTATAACAAAAAATTAAAACACAAATAACTTGAAATAAATGCTAAAAAAATTGGCTGTTTAAAATAAAAAATGTTCACGCTGCTGGCCAAAAACTGAAAATGTTTTAAAAAATACACGACTTTATCCAACTTTATCAGGCCAAAACATAAACAATAATTACCTGATAGGGCCAAAAATGGCTGGACATATTTAGGAACAAGTGTTCTGACTCTTAATCAAAGGATTTTTTTTTTCAAGCACCTCAGCCCAGATGGCGCTAAAAAATTGGAATGAAAAATTTTGGAAAAAAAATTATTTTGTCCATAACTTTTTTTCTGCTTATTTTAAACGGTTCTAGGTGTTCTCAAAATTTTCCCAATTTTGTCATCTTGCAAAATGATACTAATCATTTTTTTTGTGAAAGTAATATTTTTCCAGATATTTACACCAGAACGATCCGGTTTCTTAATTTTCCGTTAAACAACCATTTTTGCCATGTCATATCTCCTTTAATATTCGTCGTACAAAAATAAAAAAAAAATCGCTTTATTTTTCAACTAAAATACTTCAAATTAATAATATATAATTTTTTTTGTAATACTACCAGATTTTAAGTAAAATTAAAAAAACTTTAAAAAATTAAAAATTTTTTTGGCAAAAATCACACTTTTCATTGCGCTATAACTCGGAAGGGGTGTATTTTTATGAAAAATTGCAATCAATGTTTTTATGTTAAAAAATGGTAATTTATCGATTGGTTAAGTTTTTTTTTTTTTCGACCCCCCCCATTAAGTTCAACCCCCCCCCCCCGCCCCAACCCTTTCCCCGGGTATCGGAAGTTGTTTAATTCAGTACTGGGCACCTTTCTTAAGAAAATTCAAGTTACTTCAAGTATCTGCCATTTGCCAGTAATTACTCCTGCGAGATTTTACGTCCTTTCCTGTATTATTGATAGTAAAAATGAAAAAAATTTTAAATTGATAACTATTGATATATATTTCCTCCCTGATTGCATTTCTGTATGTTGAGCATATTTATCAAAATTAAGATTTGGTTTATTGGGAAAAACCATGTAGACCGTTATGATGTATCTATGGAATATCCAAAAGATTAAAAAATTTTTGAATAAATTATTGATTACATAACCGGTATGGCATATCTAAATATTCATATAAATAGTTTAAATTTTTTAAAGCTCATAACAGTTTCTTAAAAAAGCTCGCGCAGCAAGTTAACAGTGAAGAAAAATCAAAGTTTGTGAATTTTATAAAGAAAGGATACACAAGTATTTTTTATTTCAAAGATTTCTAATAGAAAGTTTTGCTTGATATATCCAAGTAGATCGATGATTTTAAAAATTACTTTCTATGAAGGGAGAAAATCTCAATCTTTCAATTTTCATCAAGATTTTAAAAATTTTTAAGTAATGAGCTAATAAAAATAAAAAATGGCTTCTGTTGGTAAGTAAAAAAGTTTTATCTCTGTGACAGCCAAAATTTGGCGTACTTTAATTTAGCTGAGTCACAAAGCTGGAATAAACGGCACGCACCAAACCTAAAAGAATTTTTGTTACCCAGAAAAGAATTAATGTTTATTTAAATTTTTTAAAAGGAATTATTTTGAGTTTAATTTTTTTGAAACTAATGATTTTTATTTTTATTTTTTTCGCAATTTATTTTGACAACAAAACCTCATAAAGAATTTCTTTTAAAAAAATAACTTTTAAAAGGTTAAGTCGGAATTAAAATTGAAAGAAAATCATTTATAAATTAATTTATTAAAATAGGTTATAAACAATTTTTTAATATTTGAATTATAAATTATTGCTTAAAAATTAAGTTGTAAATCTTAATACATATAATTGTTATTAAAATAACATATTTAGTGGACCTTGTGTTTCTAAAAAAAAGTAATTAAAATAAAAAATCTTATGGCATTAACTTCTGGAGATTCTTCTGGTTTAGAAAATATTAATACCAAATTTTAACTCAAATACTTTAAAAAAAATTAAATAAACATTAATTCGTTTCTGGGATACAAAAAATTCTTTTAGGTTTATTGCGCATGCACTTAAAAATAATTCAAAATTCAACACTGAACTGTTCCGAAAAATCGTCGTAAAAGGAAATTTTTTAAACGGAATCGTTTTCAAACAATCAACGGTACGCATTTTTAAAAGACTGATCGGTTTCAAAATTTTTTTGAAGCCAAAAATTTTTTAATTTTCCATTTTCAAACCATAAAATTTCATTTTTTACTGATTCGAAACATACTTTTTTCTTCAGCTCATCAAGATTATTAAAAAATGTAAAAAATTTTATTTCTATTAATTATGAAAATTAAAATTAAATAAAATAACCTATGGTTTATTTTTATTTAAGTTAAAAATTCAATATTTTTTTTTTTAAATATACATCACATTTTCTTATTTTTTAAATTCAAGTCTAGGTTATATTTTTGGTTCCTCAAAGAGGAAACATTGTGATAGGTGAAATTTTGATTTTCGATTTTTTGGCATATAAGCACGTTTTGAAACCTCAGGAAGTTAAAAACCCGATTTTTAAAAAAAGTCTGTGTGTGTGTGTGTGTGCGTGTATGTATATGTGTGTGTATGTATGAACTCATGTGGGTAACCGGCGATATTTCACAACCATTGTGGTATTAATACCTAATTTTTTCTTCAGATGTAATTTAGATGTAATTCTTCATTTATTTCCATGAAAGTACTTATATTTTAAATAACTAGTATTAGGCGCGCGTCGCGCGCAGAATGATTTAAAACTTTCAACCTTAATTATTTTCTTAAATACCAAAATTTATTTTTACTTTAATTTTTTTATTGATATCAACAACTCAACTAACGAACTAACCTGAAAAATAATAAAAACATTTGTATGAGCCAATCAGAATGACTCTTTTAGCGAGGACAATGTACATAGTTATCGTATCGATGACTAACCCATTTTTAGGATAGCATATTCACCATTTAATAATTTTATTTATTACTTATTATATTATTACAATAACTGATGCTTTTTTATGAATTTATTTGGACATTTTATTTTGTTTCACCCATTTTGATTAAAAAAATTTATAACCGGTTTATATAACTACACAACCAACGAGCATGGAACATGTTCACTCATAACGGTAATAAATCCAAAAACCGAAATTACAATAAATCCTGAAATATAAATTATCCTAACTCCATAAACTTAAAGTATTCTAAGTTCTTGTACTTATCAAGAATGACTCCCACTTCAAATTATTCTAAGTCCCTAAATTGAAAATATTCTACGCCCCCCCCCCCTTTAAAAACGTTACTTTTTCACCCCAGCCCTAAAAACGTCAATTTTTCACCCCCCCCTGCCGAGCCAAACTTCTTCAAATACCCCATCCAATGAACATGTTCCATGTTATAAAGAATGTATTCCTTCCATGTATTATACTTATAATATAATAAATACTTTAGTTACGAATAGAAAACTAATTTTTTTAAAATAATTTTTACAAATCTGTTTCTTATTAAACTTTTAATGGGTGTACTATTTGATATTAAAACCCTGTTGAAAGATTCTTGATCCCGAGTGAAACCAATAAAAATATTAACAAATATAACACCAAATACCCTTCCTAATAAACATTTTCCATTTTAACAAAATTACAATATAATTACGTTAGGTAATAGAAGAAAAAGCAAATAAGAGCACATTTTCATGATTTGAAAAAACAGTTATGTCCGTTTTAAATTTTTTTAAAACAGATCGTTGAAAATGGGAAGTTTTAAAATAATTTCTTATCCAAAATAATTTTGGAATGGATCACTCTTTCAAAAATCTGTTCCACTCATTTATTATTACGGGACAGTCCAAAAATTTTCCAATTATGGATAATATTCCAGAACAGCTAAAGTGGCCAAACTGAAAACCGTTTTCGAATTACCTTTGAGAAACTGAAACGAGAACTGCGTGACGAAATCGCCGTTTTTGCCAAGCTCTGTGCCAAGTTTTAATTAAGACCAAACTTTTTATTATTATTTCTTTTTTTTATTTTAAAATATAATAAGAATTATTTTATATTTACATTTTTTAATTATGGTAATTTTCTGAAATAACGTGATAAATTCCTGTTCAGTAACAAATTTAAAAAATGGGCGCACATTCAGCTATCAGCATAGGGAAATTTGTATCATCCTAACTTTTGATCAAAGGTTTATACAAGAATTTATACATTTTATGCAAGAATAGGAATTTTGAAAAATCATGAAGTTTCTTTAACTCATAGTTTTTTGCTATATTAATTTCTCAAAAAGCTTTGGTAATATTTTAAAGATATTTGATCATAAGATTCCTGAGAAAATTGAATTTGTGAGAAGATGCCTAATTATTAATTTTGCGGTGCCTGGACGCATAATAGGCTTACCAGAATAGAATTACCAGAAAATTTTATAAGAGAATATATTTAAAACTTTAAAATTTTTGTGTGCATCACTAGGTCTTTTAACTTTTTAATTTGATTTAGTCTCTATAGTTATTTTTAATTGCACTGCTTTTTTCTAAAATGGTTATTTCTTTTTTAAGGTCAACTAGAAAGCAACATTGGCTGCCAGAATGATGACTTTTCAAATTTTTGAATACTTGGAATTTGACGAGATATTGACGATGGAGCTAGTATGCAAGAGATGGAACGAAGTTTCAAAGCTTTTATGGAATAAAATGCTTAATATTCGCTTAGTTCATAAAATACCATCGATTCAATATATTTTTCCTTTATTTAAAAAGCAAAAAATTAAGAATACTAATTTACTTAAAAATACTTTTAAAAGTTCTAAAAGTTACTTGGTTGAACTTTGTGTAATTTATGACATTTTTTTTGACATACCACAATTAATTGAAGAAGTCAAGCGATGTAAAAATATAAATGAAAATTATTCCCCTTATATTTATAATATGATGTTTAATGTGTTTTGCGTAAATGAATACACAGCTGGGTGTAGTCATATACTAAAATATAATAATTTTTAGCCTCATGGAATATATATAAATATAGAATATATTTTTATATATTTTTTGTATATTTAGAAAAAAGTCCCCTGAAGAGGAACAAAATTTTTGTTCGAAATATTGGGAAAAAATAAATAAAACATCTATATTTTGTCTGAATTTGGTCAATTCTTAAACCTACAATTATTCTCTCATCAGACGTATACCTAAACAAACGATTCAGATGATCTAATTGATACTGATCTTAATACGAAAAGAAAACATGTAATAAAAATTGTCAAAGTGATTATTGTTTCAATTTTTAAATTTAAAAAATTACATAAATTTTGTATTATATTTGTATGATAAAAATGAAATAAAAATATAATAAATAAAATTTTATTTAATATTAATTTCAAAATCTTAAACATTACTTAGTTCATTACAATTTTCTTTGCAGCGAATACTAAAATATTAAATAAATTTTTTGTTTTATTTAATAAACCCTAAAATGGGCACCATCAATTTAATGAAATACTCTACATGTAAACTTGGATTAAATACATAAAAAATTTTTAGAATAAAAAAAATATCGATCCCAGAACTTTCGTGCAGTAAATGGTGCTAATTGACAATTTTTTGCCATTTTTTTTGAAAATGACAATTATGACCTTATCTCATTATATCACTATAATGCCTTATTTACACACACACACAGACTTTTTTTTAAAAATCGGTTTTTTAGCTTCCTGGGGTCAAAATGTGCTAATATACCAAAAAATCAAAAATCGAAATTTTACCCATCACAATGGTTCCTCTTTGAGGAACCGAAAAATCAATTTTTTGATCAATTTTTTGATTTTTGTTTTTTTGGGTTCTAAAATATCTTAAGAATATGGAAAAAAAATTTTATAATGATATCTTGAATAATAAGAAAGTTATGGAAGATTAAGCGAGACACCGCGAAAAACGTAAGATACAGTATTTTAAACTTTAAACGCGTTTTTCTTGAAATAACATTTTTCGAATTTATTTACACGATAACTCAAAAAATAATTAAGATATCTTCCTAAATTTTTAACTACACTTTTAAAATAATCTTCTGGGTTGATGGAATGATTTTTCCAAAAAAAATGTCCCAATTTTTTTTTTTTTGAAAAAAACATGTGAAAAAAATTGCAATTTTTGGAAAAAATTAAATAATTTTCACAATTTTCCATTTTCCAAAATTTGAATTCATCAATCCAGCAGAAAAATGTTTCACAAAAATAAAAAATTTTATTTGGTATGTTTCAAAACAAGTTGGAAACTGCAATCGTGTACACAATGAAAAGTGAGGCCTAACTTTGAGAACCTGTATCGGCGCCATTTTGGAAAAAAAAAATTTCTACCCGAAAACCTATCCAGAAAAAGACATCTTTTTTTTCTTCAATTGAGGCTGCTACCTTAAATAAGTATATTATTTCCTGTCAAAAATGTGTACAAGCTGGGAAAATTTTTCCCACCACAATTTGCAACATGTTATGTCACCCCTCAGAGATATTATTTGTACGAGCTGTTCTCTGAAGGTTAGCATCATATTCATTCCGCAATGTAGGTGGATATCTGGCTGGTAAATACCTAGATTGAGCAGGGCATTCTACCTCTACCCCTACGTGTAGCTACTGGACGACCACGAATATAGTTTTTCTCGAATTAATTATAAATTGTTAACGGATCTTCTTGTATCTCTGCTCTTAGATATTCAAAACATTACTGGGCGTTATTAACAGGTACAAATGCAGTTGCAAAAATCACGCGAACACCAATTTTAATGCTTCCGTCATCCAGATCATTATATTGTCTTTGCGAGTCTTCACACGCTGTACACGCTGTACGCTTCTACTGTACACGCCTATGTATGTTCTGACATAGATGTAAAAAACAACACCGCATGGAAACTAAACCTGATATATCTCGAGCGGAATTTAAAATTCCTAAAATAAAAAAAAATTATATAGTTTATGAAATACGTATTTACTATAACTAACTTACCAAAATCAAAGTCTGACATAACAACAGGCGGAACAGTTAAAAAAATCCCTAATTCTCGTGATAGCTGGAACGTAACTTCAAAAACTTTCTTATACGATCTTTGTTTCTTATCGCTGATAATGGCATAGACAAAAGGTAATCCAATCGTTTGAACTTGACCAGATTTAGTTTATTTTATGTTTTTTGGGTTGCTAATCATGAATTTCAGAGTCTTTTTTAGGTGAAATTTGGGAATAACTCACATTGTATTTTGAAAAAATAACTTACATTGTATTTCCTTAAATTTTCAAAAAATACCCTTATAAAGTGGTATTTTTTAAAAATTTGCTATTTGAGGGTCTAAATTTAGTCTAAATTGGTTTTTTAGGCGCTGATTACAAATTTTGGGGTCTTGGAGCTTCATCTTTAAATTTGCAAAAACTACCCATAAAATGGAACCTTCTAAGTTGGAATACATGAAAAATAACCCATTTAGGGGTAGTTTTTGAAAATTTAAGGTTGAATTGCTAAATTTTTGTAGACAAGACCCGAAAATTCGCAACCAGCGAGCCAAAAAACCTATTTAGACAAAATCTGGTAACGATCAGTAACTAAATACCCTAAACCGCGATTGACTGCAGTAACTTACGAATTTCAAAACCATTATAAAAAATATTATATTTTTGGTACATGAACAGAACATTTTTATACATATCCCATTTATTACCTAACAAAATGATAAGACATATTATTTTGAATATTATATGCACATTAAAGTGGAAAAAATTAGTTTTTAGAAAAAATCTGATTAAAATAATTGTAATAAAATAGGATTATAATGGATTAAGATTCATGGCTTTAGATGAATAAAAAATTTAACGAGTACATAAAAATAATTCTCATTCATATAATGTAAAAGTGGTTAAATAATCCTCTCTTATGTCAGAGCATAATATACATATGTATTATACTCATGTTGTGCAATCTATCGCCCCATTGACCACTACTCTATTATCAGGATCGTAATCCTATATATATAAATATATATAAAGTATATATATATATAAAAAGTACTCAAAACTATATATATAAAGGTATAAAATTTTCTTTTTGCAGACACTATCAGAGACTAAGTATCTTTACTCCCTTTAAAAGTTAAGCCACTTTATGCTTAGCTTCTTTTTAGTAAGTGGAGAAACATATATTTTTATGTCTGAGAATATATAGGATATACACTGGATATATATATATATATATATTATGTATGTGTGTACAGGAAAAGCAGATTGTTGGTTTATCAGGATTTTGTAAGAAATGGTTAAAAGTCCAACCTCAAGATATTCGCTAACCGATACGACGCTCGTTTTTCTTTATGTTTACTGATTTTTTTTTTCTAACACCTAAAACTATTTTTTTTCTTTTTTGGTACTTATATGTATATTTATATTTTGGCTTACTTTTTTGTATATAAAAATTTATGAACATTTATGTTCATGGACTATAGCTAACTTTTTTTCTTTTTTTTTTTTTTTTTTTTGAATTTAATAAAAACACAGGCCGAAAAAAAATTTTGAAATTTTGTGTCAGGAATTAAAATATAAATGACCGAAGGAATTGTTTATGCTTGAAACTCAGCCGTTGGCCGCTTATTGTCTCGACATTATGATTCCGGAAAAATGTTAAGATTCCGAAAAAAATCTTCTTGCAGCCAACGATATTCCGCCAGTTGGAAGTGAAATCTTTTTGTTGCTCAAATAATTGCAAATGATCTGAAACGTTAAGAAAAATTTTTAAAAAATTTTTGGGATAATAATTAATTAAAATTCAACATTTTTAATAGATAAAAATACGGGTTAATTACACTCTTAGGTTACATTATGACTTAAAATTCAAGTAATGCCAAAAAAAGAAGATGTACTAATTAAAATTGAATTGCAATAATCTTTTTTTTTAAAGAAAAAAAAAAATTTTTTTAAAGAATTGAAGCATTTCTTCTTTTCTCTTAATGAACTTAATTTTACTTAAGTTTCTTTATTTATTCAAGAAAATTTCTTAAGTATTTTATTTAATTTTATTAAAAAAAAAAAAAAAAAACGAAAAACAAATTTAATCACGTAATTTAATAAGATAAAATAATAATTTTATTCAAATTTCATAAAAAAAAGGATTAATTCTATACATTTTCTTTTTTAATAACAAATAATAATAATAATAATATAATATCGTTTGATGCTTTATTTTTAAGATTCAAAAAAAGAAAACAAATAATTTTCTTGGTTTTCTTAAAAGAAAATCTTTAGAGAAAAAGAAAATTTTCAAATGAGATATAACTAAGACTATGAAATATCGTATTATTAAAGAGTTTATAATTTGAAGAAGTACTTTTTCTAAGAATCATTTAGATATTAGACTTTGGATTATTTTTTGATAGAATCTGGAATTTTCGCTTGTTGTTATACGCCTAACTAGGCAAAAAATATCATAAGCAGCATGAGCAAAGAACTTTAAAAACTAGCGTCATCCATGACTTTGTGATGCACTGAATTATTGAAGACATTTATATCCTTGAAGGTTTAATAGTACAATTAGTACCATGAGAACAAAAATTTTGAAACTATCGTTACAACGAGCGCAAAAAATTTAAGGTATCTATGCATTTGGTATGCCTTGAAAATTCTTAAATTATATACTTCTATATTGAGTTACAAATCAACTATTAAATTTAAATGGGGGGATTTTTTATCAATTTTAATGTCCTTTTTTTCTGAGATGGAAACATGAAAGTTCGACAAGAGCAAAAACAAGCCAAAACCTAATATACGTAAGTACAACTAAACTTGATATTTTCCTCTCATTTAACATCTTACTGAATATCTCTTTTTTTAACCACGCAATTTAAGTTGTGTAGAAGAGAGAAAATAAAGATATTATGCATCCTTTTGAATATATGGGTGCTTTTCATAGAAACTATATATTTTACTATAACTTATTTTTTATTTATGCAGACGATTTTGAGTCTAATATTTAATTAGCTCTTGATTGAAGCCACTAAATATTCTCATACTTTAGGTACCTTATTTTTTCATCAAAATACGTCACTGGACAAGATGCATTAAGTAAAATATTGTATATAATTAAAAAAATTTAATTTATAATTTATAAATTTCATATTGTTAAAGCTTTATTTTTTGTTAACTTAATAATACATGCGCAGTTGATTTGGACTTTCAAAAAATACTATTTATTAACTCTTTTAAAGAAAAAAAAGCAAAATAGCTTTTGTTTTGGATATAAGTAGGACAGTATGTATAACATTTCTGTGAAAAGCATTCGTATATAATAAGAGCAAGTGATTTTATATATAAAGGATTTATGTTCTTTTAAATTGAAAAGAATATTAATAATAATAATAATAATAATGTGATAATTATTATACATCGTTAAAATAATTCTACTTGAATATGGGTAATTCCTAATTAAATCGACCTTAATATTCATTATAAGTCTATATTTTGAAAAAATTACTTCATTTGACCCAATGAAAAATTTTCCCTATAATATGGTCATGATTTGTCGTGATGGTCGAGTTTATGACCATATTTTATTTTCTAATTCATTTTTATTTTTACTTTATATAATTATTATTTATACACCTGACCAGCTGATAGACAGTTTAAGCAGATTATATCTTTTTTACATTCGTACCTGAATTAAAAATAATACAAAAAAAAGTTAACTAAAAAGAAGTTACAATTTTTAAATAATTTTATTTTAGGTCAATTTTTAAGATATTTTGAAACATGTTTTTATTTAATGAATTTATTACAAAAATATAAAATTTTTTTATTAATTTTTACAATATCATTAAATAATATTTTTAAAAAACTTTTGTTGTTTTCTCTAATTCGTTTATTTTGAGAGGGCCCTAAAGGAGAGGTTCAAAAAAAAGGTGCAAAACGGGTGCCATCACTACGCCCAAATTCAACACCCTAATAAAAAAAAAAAAAAACTTATATTATTCTTCATAAAAAATTAGTAGCCTCAAAAGAGTTCACGAGTATTAAAAAATTTTAAAGGACATAAGGGAACCGGAGCCTAAGTACATAAGATAGTACATTAAAAAAATTTACTTTCCAATATAAAAATTGAATTACGATTTCAGTACTTTTCCCTGATTGCATAAAAAATAAATCTGAAAAACTAAAAATCAACCGAAGAAAAGCAGCTTTCTTCGTTTGGAAATACCCATATAAATATCGGAAAATAATTAACTAAAGATATAAATTACTTATATATAAAAAATTCTATTTTCCTAGACTTATACTTTTTTAAATAATTTATATAATATATAAATTTAACTTATATTTTATTAATATACTTGTTTTTTTTATCTGAAAAAAAAAATTAATTGAATATCAGAAGTATACTTTTTATGTAAGTATCATAAGTTAGGATAAGGAAAGAAGATAAGTTTAATGACCTGTAAATTTATGTTTTATAAATAATTGATTACTTATTTAAGAAATTTTTTAACAAATGATAAATAAAGAAAAAAAATTTTTTTCTTCATAGGTACACTATGCACTATTTGCACTAAATTATTACTGAATTAGCGATGAATTTACGCTTAAACAGCGCTAATTTATCGATTATTAAACGATGGTTTAGCGCTGAAAATACAAATATAGTTTTTAATCGGAAATTTTCCTGGCTATCCGAATTTTCCAACCGTTTTTTTTTTAATTTTTACGTGGAAAGCCGTAAAATTGAAAAATGTGAATCGTTCCGTCTGTGTCTTATAACTTTTTTCAGGATACTTAAAATAACTTCATACTGAGAATGAAGTCAGTGTAATAATAAACCAAATTCACGTGTAAGAAATACCGGATAAAATTAAGGCACTGACCTTAAAATAATCTTTATTTAATTATTTAATCAAAAATTTGAATGTTGGATTGTTATATTTTTTCTGGAATCATAAGTAACACAGAATAGTAGTAGTAGTAGTTTATTCTTGTCAAATTATATACATAATTGTTACAAGCTTAAAACAGTTAATACAGTTTAAAATTTAAATTACATGAAAAATTACATTAAAAAATTACATACTTTGAAATATTAAAGACTTATTTTTAATGACTTAAATAAGACATTATATTTATTTGTTTTTAACTAGACTCTATCTTAGCAACACCTTTTCTTTCTTTTTTATTTATTTATTATCATCTTTTTTTTTTCTTTGTACACTTAGCATATCTTTATATCATACATTTTAAATATTTTCTCTTTTTTCTTTTTCAATATCTTTTTAATATTATTATTATTTTTCTTTTTTGTCTCCTTTATTTTTTTATTTATCTGAATCATTTAAAATTATGTTTACAAATTTCACTAAGTTTTTAATTTTTTCCTCATTTAATCTATTGATAAAGTAGAAAAAACCATTTTCCATCTCACTATTTTCAATTTAAGGCACTAATTCATATCTATAACACACAGAATAGTATTGATATTAAAAAAATTTCTATAATTATGCTTGAAAACTTAAAATTGTACAGGTTTTATGTTGGTATGCATCTAAAATACGTTTTTCAGAATTTCTTAAAAAGGGCAGCAGTTCCAGTTTTTTTTCAGATATCCGGATCAGGATCAGTCTAGTCTAATCAAGATAATCAAGTTTCCAAAAATAGAATAATTTTTATCTATGTATATAATATATTTTTGAGAAATATCAATGTCGTAATTTTAAATATTATTTAATTAAAAAAAACTAAAATTTTCCTTTTATGCTATATTATGACAATAATTTTTATCATTCTATTATTTGAAATTTTATATTATGAAATAAATATATTTTTTATCAGATAAGAAAAAAAACAATTAAATTAAACAATACAGTTAAAAATTTAATCTATTTTAAGTTATTACTTATTAAGTATTATTTAATGAACATTTAACAAAAACTTGAAAGAATATAATTCAAGAATAATGGATTTAAAATTTGTATTTTTTTATTTGTTTATTATATGTTTAATAAATAACGTATATTCATGTAAAGACTTAAATGAATCAGTAAGTTATTATTTATTTTTTTAATATTTATATTATAAATATAAAAATTTTACATATATCTAGGGCAAAAAAAGCCTATTTTCTACCCTATAGGGAGATTGCTTTTTTGCCCTATATATATAAAATTATGTTTTAAATCAGGGGTCAAAATATGGAGTTCAACTTTTGCATGCTGTCTGCACTCCTTCGCTACGCTCGTTCGATTTTGTCTTTTGTTTAAAAAATAACTTTTTCATATTCTAAGCAGAATAATAAAACTCAAATTTTATAACGTTAATATTATTATTATTTGATTTTAAGATTTAAAGTCTAGTTATTATTCAATATTATTTTTAAAATTATTTAGCATAAATGAACATGCATAATAATTGGTAATGAATAAAAATGATTAAATTTTCAAAATAGTAATAAAGGACCCCGCACAAAAGTATAGGATTTTGCATTTCAGTCGAATTGGACGAATTTTTGATATGTTGTAGATTTTATCATTCTGAACAAATGTCTCAATGGGCACAAAGTTCAGAAGTCCCAACTTTGGAGACTTGAAAGCTCCTAAGCTCCACCATGGCAAGATCACTTTAAAACCTTTTTTCTTTTATTTTTAAAGTATACCTTTATGTTTTTGAGGTTGCTAATTCCAAATGTAAAATGATGTAAAATTGACATTATTGACAGTTGGCAGCTGTCAACTAGCGGTCAAATTGACAACAGAATAAAAAAACTTAAAATAATTATTTCACGATATGTTTTCGAGGTTGCTGAGTTCAAATCTGATGTCAAAATGACAAAGTTGACAGTTGGCAGCTGTAAATTAGCTGTAAAATTGACAACAGAATACAAAATCTTAAAATAATGATTTTACTATATGTTTTCCAGGTTGCTGAGCTCAAAACTGATGACAAAATGACATAGACATCAGATTGGAACTCAGCAACCTCGAAAACATATCGTGAAATAATTATTTTAAGTTTTTTGTATTCTATTGTCAATTTGATTGCTAGTTGACAGCTGCCAACTGTCAATAATGTCAATATTACATCAGATTGGGAATTAGCGACCTCAAAAACATAAAGGTATACTTTAAAGTAAATAGGTATTTCTTTCTCGTTCTTTTCTTTCTTTATATAACTCACACCTATACCTTTATTAACCTTTTTTATGAAATGACACAAATGTAGATGATACTTATCATATGATAAAATTAAAAAAATAATAATTATAATTTTTTTTAATTTACAGTGTAGCGGACATTTTCAATGTTGTTTAAAAAACTGTTGCCCAATTATTAAAAAATGTATTAGAAATTATTCAAATAAGTACGAACCCATTAAACAAGATTATAAATACAGTTCTACTAAAACACATAATTCATTCATTTATGATAGATCAAGTAATTACAAAAAAAAATACAAATGAATATATATAAATAAGCCTGTAAATTATAATATAAAAATATATAATAATAATTTTAAAAAACAATTTTAATTAAATATTTTTATTTCATTATTATGTACATTTTATTATTAAAATTAATATTATTAAAAACTTACTTGTAGATTACCTGAATAAAAATATGAAAAAAATTAATTTATCTAATTTTCAGATATTTTTTATTACGAATATGGAAATTTTCCAAATTCTATATCGGCAAATGTAGGTTACGATCATTCTTATATTATTATTTTTTTTTGCAGTATATTTGAATACCTTTATGCAATATTTAAAATATTAAAAAATGATAAAAAATAATTATTTTTTTTTTCTTATTTTAACAGTTGATAAAAATAAGAAAGTAATAAATAGCATATTTACGGCTCGTGTCCAGAAAAGTATAAAGAATAGCCGAAATTGCACGTAATTTTATTCTTTATTTATGGGCGAGGGCAGTATAAAATTTTTCTGTGACAGTCCGAGAAAACACACGTGCTTTCTGATAGTTGACCAGAAAAATATTATATTTAGTTTTTTGCTTTCTTACATTTCTTTCAAAAGATTTAAAAAAACCAAAATATTAAATTTTTGAATAAAATCAACTGTTTTTGTAAAGTAAAATTTAAATATTTTTTGAATTATGCTAAGTTTACTAAATTCAATTTTTTTAAATAACTTCCAGGCTAGTATATATATTTGCATGAAAATGATATTGTGTGAAACAGAAAAAAGGACATGAAGAAAACTTAATAGGTCACCACATGCAATAAAATTAAAAGGAGTTGGAAGCTCATAATTAATCTGTATATGAGCTTTATGTCTCGAGTTTCAGCTCAGGGGATAAAATGAGCTTGCGTTAGGCCACAAATGAATAAACGCATGAAGACCTGCCAACGTGTTTTATTTTCATTTTTTAAGTTTTTTTTTCTCTTATAACATGCTTTTTCTCCATATTCTTTAATTTAAAATTATTAATGTAATTAAATTTGCCGTATGTTTTTGCACAAAAAAATTGTCGTTTCCTTTTTAATTATTTTAAGCACATAAAATTATTCAACAATATACCAAATCTGGAATAACTAAATACAGTTGTAGACATTCAGTGCTAGAAGAGTTTTGATTCAATTGAATTTTTCTGAAATTTCTCTAGGCTCTCTATTTTTATTTTTGAGTAAATGAAGTTCATTATGTTTTGAAAACGGAGTGATTTACTTATACTTTGCGGACCTACAAAAATTTTTATTTCATATATGGCTCAATTTAAACGTAACTGTCATCAAATGCATGTTCGGCTCTTCAAATCAGTATCAAAATATTAAAGTAATACTAAAATTAAGCCTGCACGTCATATTCTAGCTCATAAGGTTCAGTCCTTGATTTTTGGCGGCCATTTTTGTGTTTTGCCTTTAAAAAAAAAAAAAAAATTTTTCTTATATTTTCTGTAAAAAAACTCAAATTATGTAAAATTTTTCCCTCTTAGTTCTAAATAGCAAATTTTTTGCAAGAATTTGATTTTGGGATGATACAATTTTTTTGAGCATGCGAAAGAAATCAATGAAATAGGCCGTTTTTTTTTTTAAAGTCGATTTCTCAAAAGCATATGGATAAAAAATTCTCTAGTAGGACTCAAAATACTTCTGCATACTTCAAATTAACATGGAACATATTTTTGAAAAAGTTTAGCTTGGCAGGGGGGGTGAAAAAGTGACGTTTTTAGGGGGGGGGGGGTTGAAATGTACTTAAAATATTTTCGATTTAGGGACTTAGAATAATTTGAAATGGGAGTCAGGACCTGATCAGACCCTGATCAGGCCCTAATAACAACAACAACTTAGAATACTTTAAGTTTATGGTCTTATGATAGTATATATTTCAGTATTTATTGTAATTTCGGTTTTTAGATTTATTACTATTATGAGTAAACATGTTCCATGCTCGTTGGTTGCGTATTTTTTGATGAACAAGACAAACCGCTGTTTGAATGTTCATTTTTTATAAATTTCCAATTTCCCACCAAGTCACGAGGCCAATTAAAAATCTGACCAAAAATTTGGATCCCGCAGAACATATAATATTTTTTTACAAACTACAAAACCAACGAAATAGAATTTCAAATTTTGTATTATTCCACAACCCTATTCAAGCCTATAAAAACTATTAGTAAAAAAAAATCTTGGTCAAGAAAAAAAATATATTTAAAATATTTTTTGAAATAAAATAAAACTAAAACAATGCAATCAATAAAAACGTTGAATTGTAAAATAGATTCAATTGTTACTTTTTTTTTTAATGGTATTTTATTTTTATTCTTTTTGATTACTAAAGGCAAACTTCATCGTTTTATCCGAATAAAAAAAAAAAAAAAAATAAAAAATAAAAATTGTGTTATGTAGTAACATTTATACGCTTTTAAATACTGCCAGATAGATATTTGACCAAATTGGTATTGTTTACACGAATCAAGTTTCAAAACACGTTTGTATCCAAAGACATATATATGTATACATATATTGTATTTTAGTTCATCAGTATTTTTTTACACACATATATATATAACTACATAGCTTTTGCTCTTGATTAACCTACAAGTATATTCAAATATGAAAAATTTAACAAATTTTTGGGTCATATAAATATTTAATTACATTTTATCATATTTACGAGTTAATGATTAAAATTTTTAATTAAAAATTGATCTAATTTTTTTGATCAATAACAGAATAAAATATATATGGGTAGTTTTTAACTTTTAATATTGATAGAGCAGAGTATAATTTACGGATATTAAAGATTCAACATTAAGAAATAAAGAATTGTTTTTTTTAACAATCTAAATTATATTATAAAAATTTTTTTATCACATATTTTTTTCCTACTTTGTTCTTTTCTTGCTGGTATATCTTATTCACTTAATTTTATGGTGATCAAACTTTTTTTACTTATAGATAATAGATTTTTGATTGATTTTTTTACTTATAGATAATTGAGTTTTCTGAAACCCCCAACCTTAGGCATCAAAAAGAATGATTAAAAAAAAATCTCCTTTTTTTGCTACCTACCCGACGAATTTTTAGTATATCTCTTTAAATTTCCACAGATATTTTTTGACCTAAAGAGATCAAAAGTGATCTCTGAAGATCTAAAGAGATCTCCAGGGATCTAAATAGATAGAAAAATTAGCAAGATATCTTTAGTTCTCCGCAGATCACTTTTGATCTCCGGAGACCACCAGAGATTCAAATAGATCTAAAGAAATCTTCAGAGATCTGTGGGATGAAAAAAAAAATTAGAAAAATTTATAAATATCATTTAAAATCTTTAAATGAATCATTAAAGGATAATTTTATTTTTTTATGCATTTTAAATAACTTCGAGGAAAAAGGACCTGGTTAATGAATAAAAAATGTCAATGAAGATATTAAAGGATAGATTTGATTTTTTTATGTGTTTTAAATAACTTCAAGGAAATAGGACCTGGTAAATTAATGAAAAATGTCAATTATTAAAGTACTTAAATATTTATAATTTTGTTAATAACTTATTATTTAACTTGTTTTACTTTTAAATTTGAACTCTTTTTTCCACGCGAATAAGTAATTGTATGTAAGTTTTATAAAATTTTATTAAAGATACATATAAAACTTGAAATTTTAAATTAATGTTGAAGTTTTGGTTTATGAAACACATAAATATAAAAGAAAATTTAATGAAAAGTTCCACATTCAATATTATAACAATAACGAATCAATTGGGGACACGATTCATCAAAATTAGGGCATTTCCAGATTATATGATTTAGATCTTGGGGGACAGAGAGTATACAGTTTCAATTGGGAGAGTTAACTTCTTTAATTTTGCATAGAGATTAATTGAGGCTATAGTGGTCTACTTTTGCTCGGTTTATGGATACTATTGATATTCTACAGAGCTTAGATTTATGAAACCAAAATTTTGAAGAGGCACTGTAAGTTGAAACATTTGCGTCCTTTTTCTTGACTTTCTATTGTAATTAGGTCAGAGATTTTTTTCAGAGCTTGATTTTTGAATAGAGCTATAAAATAAGTATAAGGAATAGAAATTTTTGTAGGTTCAACGAGTGTGTCGTCTTGAGCTAGTTGATCAGCCATTTAATTTTCTGTAATATTTCGATGACTAGGAATCCTATAGATTTTAAAGGTTTTTGAACTAAGGCTTTGAAATTCAACTATTTTTTTTATTATTGTTTTTATGATTATTGGTTATTGAAAGAGGGATTTTGAAGAGCAAGACAGCAACTGAGTAAGTCAGTGATAATATTGATATGGGAGGTTAAATTTTTAATTACAGTATCAAGAGCAATATTTACAGCTAGAAGTTCAGCAGTGTAGATAGAATCAAATTTATTGATGCTAGTGGTCTGAGATATTTCAAGAGAAGGACAGTAATATAAGCTTCCAACAGATAAGGCGTCTGGAGTTTTGCTACCGTCAGTGAAGATTGAAATACAGTCAGAGTCATGAAATTGGTTGTCAAATATGTTGGAAAGATTTTCAACGTTGCAATGCATTAGCTTTGTCCCAATTAATATATTGATCGTGTCATCCAAAGTAGACTCTTGATAATTTTAAAAAAATAATCGTATTTAATTTTAACTATGTAAGTTTTGTAATATAATACTTTAGCTATAGAGTTAAAAATCAAGTTTTCTTTTTTTTCTACGATCATTAATTACAAATGCATGAATTTCATGTATCTTTTCGTACAGCAGAGTGTCCGTTCTTGAAATTGATTTTAAGAAAAAAGATTCGAAAAGAAATTGTATTCTATGTTGAATTTTGCATATATTAGATTCAGCGAGGAGAATATTGGTAGGAGTACTAAGTCGGTATCCAAGGGCGAGTCTTATTGCAAGATTTTGAATACTTTCAAGTTTAAGTATAGAATCTTTTCTTGGGGGAAAGTAGATAAAACCAGCGTATGAGGTCTTATGAAGCTTTCATACAGAGTAAGGAGAGTTGAAGGATGAGCACCTCACCATGTGCCTCCTAAATATTTGATGATATTTAGGGCACGATTAAATTTGGACTGAATATGTGAAATGTCGCTATTGAAATTGAATTTGTAATCAAAGTGTATACTTAAAAAGCGATTGTGATCAGTAGACTTGATGATGGAGTCTTTTACTTTAAAAGATAACGACCCGGGAAAATTATTTCTTTTATTGAAGTATATGAATTCCGTTTTTTGAGGGGCAAGTTCAAGATCTAATTCCAGAAGATTGAGGCTTATGGTTTCGACAGCTTTTTCTAGAAATTTTAACAAAATTTTGAGGCTTAGAAGGTTTTATATATAATGCAATATCGTCTGCAAATTGTAAGGCAGTTATTTGGGGAGGGGTAGATTTTGTAGTGTAGATGCGACGTAGAAAATATAAGACATGGCACTGGAATAGTCACCTTTAAGTACAACTTTGTAAAAATTTCTAGGACTATCACCGGATTGATTTGAGTATATGTTAGGTTCATAAGTTATGAACCTTAGAAATTGTATTACTTTTTTGGGACACCCAAGTTTTGCTAGTTTCATGACAAGTATGTAATTGTTAACGTTCGGAAAGGCTCCTTGAACATCTAGAAAGGCTGCTAGAACGTCTTTTTTGTTACTAAATGCGTTGTGAATATCTAGATACAGTATAGTTACGTTATCAGTACATGATTTTCCTTTGCAAAAACCTGATTGGCTGCTACACGGAGAAACTTTGGCACATTAAAGTTGCTCAAGTCGGCACAGTGCAACAGTCTCATAAGAGCCAGCAGATCTATCGGCATTGCCCCGGCGATGTCCAGAGCTGCCTCCGAGGACACTGTGCGATGGCAGAGTAAATTCGCAGGGCTCCTTGCCTCTTGACCTTCGTAAACTTTAACGTATAAGTGATCTTCTTTATGTACTTGGTCCATACGTCTCTACCATACAGGAGTAGGTAGTGGATGATCGACATAAGAAGCCTGGGCTTTCCAGTCTCAGATATGCGCGTGTTTCTCATTAGCCTGCTTAGCGCAGTAGTAAGCCTGGAAGCCTTCTCCGAGCTTCTCCGGATCTGCACCATGAAGGTCAGTTTCGTGTCCAACAGCACTCCCAAGTACTTTAAGTGTTCCTTTGTTTCTATTATATCCTCTCCAATACATATTGGAACGATAGTCTCAATGTATTTACGGGTGAATAAGACTGAATCTCAGTCTTCCCCATAGCAAGCTTTAGGCAATGGTCTTCCATCCAGTAATTGACCCCATGCATTGCCTGATTCAGTTTCTACTCGGAAATTTATTCATTTTTTGCCGTGATGACTAGTACCAGGTCGTCCGCGTTTCCTACAGTAAAAGTATCCACCAGCATTGGAAGCCTAAGTACCTGGTCGTATATGATGTTCCATAGATCAGGTCCAAGGACCGGTCCTTGAACTGCACCTGCAGTTACTTTCCTTTACTCTTGTTCCTTGTGCAGTTTTAAAAATTTTTTCTCGATCACTCAGGTAACTGCTTATGATTCTTCGCTGGCATTTTGGTACCTTGTCGCCCCAAATCGCCCCAAAAATGGTTATGAAAAAATAGATTTTAAAGGTTTTTTGATAATAAGCAATTTTTTCTGTGTTATAGGTTATGTATAAAGGAAAGTGATCAGAACCGAGTTCATAATCAATTTATGGGCAATATTTTCAGTAGAGCAAATAAGATCAATATTTGAAGTGCCATTGCTTTTAAAGTCTATTGTCGTGTTTTATGGCGAATAAACACAGATAAATGAGGATATTCTTATTCGGGTTTAGTCTGTTGGCTAAGCTCATTTACTGGTGACAGGATGTCGAAAAATAATTAAGTCCTTTATTATTAAAATGCTGGATTATTACTTATAATATGGCTGGCCGTGTTTAGATCTCTTAATTAGCGGTAGAGAGAATCCTGAGTACAAGTTAGTCTGTTGATTCGTTAGTCTATCTCTTTTAGCGTCAATTAGTTCAGTTCGTTCTTTCGTTCTTTAAGGGACTACATGGTGCCAAGCTCTGCCGGTGAGGAGCTTCTGCGAAAGCTTTTAAAGGCTTACGTTTGAGGGAATAGATATACACATACACTATGTGCGTGTTAGTATCAGTATTGTGTAAAAAGATTTCATTTTTAAAAATACTGTTTTATAGTCTTTACAGTTCCAGAATATCTTGTGCGCGTTGAGATTGCCGACAAACAGACAGTTTTTTTAATTTTTGATGTTAAGTGTGACATTATCCGATTCTTCTTGCGTTAAAATACTGTTTGGAGATTTATAAAAGGCTATAATTTTTAAGGGATTCTTCAAGTTATTCAATAAAATGCCGCATTGTTCTGTGTGAGGGTTAATAGTATCTAGATTATTTAACTTGGTAAATGCTAAATTGCGGCGGATAATAAAAATCATACCACCACCTCTAGAATAATCTCTATCAAGTCTTAAATTAACAAAACCAGGGAAGTTATATTCGCAAAGTTTTTTGTTTTCGTTAAGCCAAGTCTCTACACAAATCAAAATGTCGACTGATTTTCACAATATTTCAATGTTTTAAATTTTGCGTGAAATAATTCGAATATTCCAAAATAGAATACTGAGATTTAAATTTAAAATTAAAATTAAACAAAAATTGAGAAAATGAAAAAAAAAAAAACAAATAAATTTATTAAATTTATTTATTTAATCAATTTTAAGGAATAACAAATAATTTCCCAACATATAAAAAAATTTTTAAACATCTTATTGATTGTTCTTAACTTAATACTACACTGTCTGATATATTTAGAGTGCAAATATTACGCCAAATATCAGCACGAGTATTTAAGAATTTTATCATTGTCTGGAAAGGTCGTATTATTTAATAATCGTAGATTCAGGAATTTATTTATTACATAATAACGTTATAGCCATGAGGCTCTATGCAAACATAATTATCTACAATAATTACATGTTTTTAACATGTTCATTGGATGGGGTATTTGAAAAATTCTGGCTCAGTAGAGGGGGGGGGGGGATTGACATTTTTAGGGAGGGTGAATTAATGACGTTTTAGGGGGGGTTGAAAGATTGATATTTTTAGGAAAGGGGAGTAAAATAGACTTCAAATATTTTTGATTTAGGGGCTTAGAATAATTTGAACACGGTTCGCTTATAGAGGAAATAGGTCTGGCAAAAATGCCGAAAGATTCTAAGCACGGGGGGTCAATTTCGGTACCGTATATAAATAGAACTCACCTTCAAATAAATCAAACTCGTTCCTTTTTTGCCAATTTTTAGATATCACTTAATTTTTAAAATCCAGTTTTTTTACATTTTTTTTAAATTGAAAAAATTTTTTTTTTTGATAATTTGAATAATTATTATTATTTAGTGGAAAAAATTATTTAAACTCGGTAAAAAATTATATAACTAAGATACTAGAGTGAATTTTTGCCCCCCCTCCCCTCCCTGCTCCTACAACGCCTTTCAAATGCTCTAAAATGGCTTAAAAATGGGAAAAATCATTTAGAAAACATAAACATAGCTAATTAATGTATATGCTTGTATGTGTGTGTATTGTGTGTGTGTGTGTGTGTGTGTTTATGTATGAGAGAAGGTGTATATGCGTTTGCGTGTATGCATGTGTGTTACTGGAAATGTATATAAAAATACATAAAGTAAAATACACATACATTTTAATGTTTTTTTCTCTTAATATTACAATTATTATATATTTTAAAGTGGACCTAAAATTGGAGTTTTAAGAAGAACTTTGCTTTATGGGTTTTTCGTGAACTTTTAATCATAAAAAGTCCCCAGCTCCAAGGATTTTGCTTTCTCTTTTCAAAAACGCGTGCCGGTAAGCACCTCAATTTTCCCATTTAAGGCCACTGTCTCTTTATTGGGATTTTTTTTTTCATTTTTTTTTTAATTTATTATCTTATGTTAAAACATTTCAAGAATCTAAAAAACAAATTTCAAGCAAAAAAAAAAATATGTTTTTTAGATATTTCGATTTTTATGGGTCGTAGTCATATGAAAACATATGCATTTAAAAACTTTAAACGCGTTTTTCTCAAAACTACTTTTTTGAAATCGGTTCCCACGCTAGCTCAAAAACTAATTGAGCTATCGACATGAATCTTGTTTCATTTTTTTCGTTATTGCAATACCTTGTATGTGAACCAACAATATCAGCTTTTTATGCATCAGAAAAATTTTTATTGTCCGTTTTAGGCGCATTTTTTAACGTCAAAAACTGCATTTTTCGTTTTTGGTTCACCAAATGGTCAATTTTTTGTATTTTTTGCTAAATGTTGGTTCACATACAAGAGGAAGCTATAGAGATTAATATGCCTTTTTATTTTTTTGTTTTGATGCCTACAATAGGCGCTATGATGGGAACCGTTTTTCAATTTTTTTTTCGAGCCTCTACTTTCACGCCATCTACAAACTGTACAAAAAAAGCATATGAAACAAAAATTTTTTTATGTCATCTAGAATAGTTTTGTAATTATTTAAAAATAAATTTGTAAACTTTTATAATAGAACAGCTGAGAAAAAAAATGTTGAAAATCCTTTGAAAATCGTCACAAAAAAGAGACAGTGGCCTTAAATAACATGGAAATTTTGACTCTTTAGCTTTATAATTTTTTACAATGCTTAAAAAATGTTTTGAAAAGCTGCTAATTGATGGAAAATACTAGTTAAATATATAAAAAACATTACCCAACCTCAATTAGCAAAAATAGTATATTTTTACCCATGGCCACAAAAGTAAAGAATGGCCCAAATCGCACGTAAATTACCGTCCGAGGCGAAGCCGAGGATGGTAAACTACGATATAGGGCATCCTTTTTTTGTGGCCAAGGACAAAAGATAATTTTTCTTGCTCAGTGTCGAGAAAATGCGTTTTTTCGAATTGCGCAGCGGCCAGAAAACACGCACTTTCTGGACACTAACGAGAAAAAATATTTTAAAAGCAATTTTACCGGTAATAAATGTAAAAAAAATCCCCATTGAAATCATAAAAGAAAGATCTTAAGCTCTTTTTACGATGATTGAAATAATATGGCGCATTTTTCCATTAAATGGAGCATTTTTTTATGTTTATTACCAGTACGTGTTTTTGAAAAGCAAAACCAAAATCCTTGGAGTTGGGGACTTTTTATGACCAAATGTTCAGCAAAAAACCAAGGGAGCAATGTTTATCTTAAAACTCCATTTTTAGATCCACTCTAAAGTATTTGCATTCATGAATGTACACACATATACACCTTCTCATACATAAACACACACACAACAACACGTATACAAGTAAATATATTTCTTATTTACATTTATGTTTTCTACATGATTTTTCCCATTTTTAAGCCATTTTAGAGCATTTGGTAGGTGTAGAAGAGGGGTTGAGGGGGGCAAAAATTCATGCTAGTATCTTCTTCATATAATTTTCTACTGATATTAAATAATTTTTTCCACTAAATAATAATTTTTTATTCTTTTTCAAAAAAAATTAAAAAAAAAGATTTTAACAAAAAAATGTAAAAAAAACTAGATTTTGAAAATAAAGTAATATCTAAAAATTGGCAAAAAAGGAACGAGTTTGATTTACTTGAAGGTAAATCCTGTTTATGTACGGTACCAAAATTGACCCCCCATGCTCAGAATATTTCGGCATTTTTGCCAGACCTATTTCCTCTATAAGCGAACCGTGTGAAGTGGGAGTCAGGGCCTGATCAGGCTCTGATAAGAACACGAACTTTAGGTTTTTAGACTTAGGATAATTTATATTTCGGGGTTTATTGTAATTTCAGTTTTTGGATTTATTACTGATATGAGTGAACATGTTCCATGATCGTTGGTTGTGTGAATACAATTAAATACAATAAGTTTTTTTTTCCAAAATCTTTGTTATCATGTGCCTTTTCCAGAATTCGTCTTTCCCCACTCTAAGACCCCAGAATCTAAATTAATCTTATCCAGCAGTCATCATGCGGTGTGAGGGGTTAGAATTTGACAACTGTGTTTAGAAAAGGTCTAGTAAATTTTTTGTGTCACTGATTCCCAATTCAGGGTCTTAAGTGATTGGAAAATAGGAAAAACACCTTAAAATTAGAAAAAACTTCCAGTTTGAAAGTTTATTTTTTTAATATTTTGGAACTAATAATCAAATAAATGCCATATTTTAAGAGTAATTAACAAAATATTGGTTTTATTTTATTATGCATCAAAAATGGAATTTTAGAGTTAATTATTGGAGTTGAAAATTATCCCAAGAGTAAGAAAAAATTGGAAAAATACGATATAAAATTTTTGTCTTCATTTTTTTTTTTAAATCTTGTATTTGAAAACTTTTTATCGTATTTTTACCTTTATATAATTTACTGACCCCCCCCCCCCATGGGGGTAAAAATAGGCTAAAACTACCTCTTCGATTAATAAAATTTTAAAAATGCCATAAAATTTCACTTTTCAATCTTTTCATAGCTTTTGAGGTACAAAAAATGACCTTTTTTAAGATTATTATTTAGTAAATAAGAGGGTGGAAGAGTAATAAGGGTGAAAAATTTTTTCCTTAATGCACAAAATAAAAACACAGAATAACAAAGATTTATTTATTTTTTTTTTTTTTCTACAAAAAATTAAGGCGGTTGCAAAAAAGAAGGCAAATTTTTCGGGCATTTTTTTCCAAGTTATAATTTATAATTATAATGCCTCAAAAGTTAAATTTTAACCTCATTTTTGCTATAAGGACCCGAATTATTATCTGGCGTAGTTCTCAATTATTGGACAAATCCAAAAAAAATTCTTTTTTTGTCAGTCTCGAAAAACTTTCGTAAAATTTCTATAAGTTTTAAGGAATTTTCCAGGTTGCAGCAACTTGGACAAGAAGCAGATTATTTTCAGTGTATTTCAGTTTATATTTTACTCTTTTAAATACTTAAAAATGCAAAATATATAAAAATTAAACATTTTTATGGTCATTTTAGATCTCAAACTACAAGAAAATCTAAAACCATAAATTTAAAAAATAATGCTAATCTTTTATGCTACTCACATAAAAACATAACTAAATGCTATATAATTAAGCTTAGAAACGTCAATGATACATTTAATCAAAGATATATTGATCTTTTTATTTCCAAATAAAAAAAAAAAAGATGCAATAAAAGAAGAGTATCGAGATAAAAATTAAATGTCCTGAGACATGAAAGATTTTTTTTTCTTATTTTTTATCTATACACTTGGACTTAAATACTGCAATCTTAACATATATAAAATATTCTATACTAAGCACGTTCTTTTTCTTTTTCTCACCTTTTTGAAAGCACATCACGTACAAATGAGAATCTGAACGTTAAAAATCTACTCAACAACACATTGTATAATAATAAGACAAGACTGTTGTTCTTGTAGTATGCAAGAAAAAAAAAATAAGATTTAAAAAAAAAAAAAATAAAATTGTTGAATGAAAACGATAATGGACAATTTCAACAACACATATATAATATATGCCTGCAAGATCTTTTCAGTTGGGAATTTTATTTCTTTAACTTTCGTTGTCCCAATGTGATTTATTTTTCATTTTTTTTTTATTTTAGTTTTCGAATAAATAAAAGAGTTTTTTAGACACTTTAAAAATTATTTTTTTTTTATCAAAAAATGTTTAAGACTATATATAGGTATACCTGAAGATAATTTATTTATAATTTCAATGTTAATAAAATTATATTATTTTAAGTAAATTTTTTTTAGTATATTCGTTGATGCATAAAAATCATGTTTTTAAAATAAGCTATCGTGTATCACATATATATATATATATGGGCATATCCATTACTTTTCATACAAAAGTGTGCGCACCCATGACTCCGATCGGGCTCAAATTTTCAGGGATGGTTTGAAGTAATAAAAAACTCAGCCAGCCAAAATTTTGCAGGACGGGTTGCCAAGATACAAGCTCTAAAAGGTCCAAAAATAGCTGTTTTTAGCCAATTTTCAAAAAATTACTGGGCTTCAAGGATTAGTCCAAAAAACATCCGGCTGGTCTCATTTTTTTCCTTGAACTTTCAACTTTTACCGAAAAAATTTTCAAAAAGTTTCATGGAGTTGATTTTCACTGGCATTCATTAACGTTAGATTTACTTTATCGAAAAATGCTGATTTTTGAACTTGAATTATGACTCAGCATCATTAGTGAAAGACTTCCGGTTGGTCTCATTAAAAGCGTCTACCAAAGACCTTTCAAATGAGACCTTAAACGTTAAAAAAACTCATCAGGGACCGGAGATATAAGCAATTAAAAGTTTGCTATTTACAAAAATATCGATTTTTTAACAACTTTAAACGTCTGCAAAATTTTTCTGTGAGCACTTTAAGGGCTGAAAATTTCAGGGAAGCTTTTTTTAATATTAAAAAAAATTCCCTAAAAATTTGGGCGATGGTATTGGCTTCTGTTGGTAGATATAAGACTCTGAAAATGTGTAATAATTGGACCAATATTGGCCAATAAGTGGTTAAGGGGTCAATCAAAAAATTTTTCTTCTTAAATATTCGAATATCCAGGGAAAAATGAGCTGATTTTAAAAAAAAAATTTTTATTTTTGACTGAAAAATAAGCAAGTTATCATCATTTTAAGATTTTTTAAAAAATTTTCCAAAAATCCCAATTTTAGGGTCATTATACAGTATTCTAACTTGAAATAATGATAACTCGCTTATTTTTCGGTCTAAAATAAAAATTTTTTTTTTTAAATTGTCGAATTTTTTTCTGGCTGTTCGAATATTTACAAAAAAGAAACTTCTTATATGCAAAAATTATTTTTTTTTGGCAAATGACTTTAGAACTTACTTTATTTTGTCAATGTAATTGGGTAGTTTTTGGCCCAAAAAAATAATTTTTGAATATAAACAGTATCTTTTTAGTAAATATTCGAACAGCCAGGAAAAAATTCGACAATTTAAAAAAAAAAATTTTTATTTTAGACCGAAAAATAAGCGAGTTATCATTATTTCAAGTTAGAATACTGTATAATGACCCTAAAATTGGGATTTTTGGAAAAATTTTTAAAAAATCTTAAAATGATGATAACTTGCTTATTTTTCGGTCAAAAATAAAAATTTTTTTTTTAAAATCAGCTCATTTTTCCCTGACTATTCGAATATTGAAGAAGAAAAATTTTTTGATTGACCCCTTAACCAATTATTGGCCAATATTGGTCCAATTATTACACATTTTCAGAGTCTTATATCTACGAACAGAAGCCAATACCATCGCCCAAATTTTTAGGGAATTTTTTTTAATATTAAAAGAAGCTTCCCTGAAATTTTCAGCCCTGAAAGTGCTCAGAGAAAAATTTTGCAGGCGTTTAAAGTTGTTAAAAAATCGATATTTTCGTAAACAGCAAACTTTTAATTGCTTATATCTCCGGTCCCTGATGAGCTTTTTTAACGTTTAAGATCTTATTTGAAAGGTCTTTATTAGACGCTTTTAATGAGACCAACCGGAAGTCTTTCACTATTGATGCTGAGACATAATTCAAGTTCAAAAATCAGCATTTTTCGATAAAGTAAATCTAACGTTAATGAATGCCAGTAAAAATCAACTCCATGAAACTTTTTGAAAATTTTTTTGGTAAAAGTTGAAAGTTCAAGGAAAAAAATGAGACCAGCCGGATGTTTTTTGGACTAATCCTTGAAGCCCAGTAAATTTTTGAAAATTGGCTAAAAACAGCTATTTTTGGACCTTTTAGAGCTTGTATCTCGGCAACCCGTCCTGCAAAATGGCTGAAATTTTGGCTGGCTGAGTTTTTTATTACTTCAAACCACCCCTGAAAATTTGAGCTCGATCGGAGTCGTGGGTGCGCACACTTTTGTATGAAAAGTAATGGATATGCCCATATATATATACAGCCTGCTACCCAATAGGTACTATCTAAAAAAGTTTCTCGAATAGCTATAGCCGCTATACCCGCTATACTTACTATAGTAAATGTACAGTATTATATACTTTAGTATAGCGGCTATAGCGGCTATAGCTATTCGAGAAACTTTTTTAGTTAGTACCTATTGGGTAGCAGCCTGTATATATATATATATACTAGGAAGCTCCGCCCCCTGCGCGCTCCGCGCGCCAACCCCCGTAGAGCGCGAACAGTTTTTTAAATATATTATCCTTTTGGAATATGTTTTTTACTTAAATACATCATTTGAACAAAATCATATCACTTCGGTTTAAAATTAGTAGGTTCATATTATCCAATTATTCCAAACATTAATGGGCACATAAGGTCCATTTTGGCACAAAAGATCCAATTTGGCCCAAAAGGTCCATTTTGGCACAAAAGGCTCATTTTGGCACAAAAGGTCCAATTTGGCCCAAAAGGTCCATTTTGTCACAAAAGGTCCATTTTGGCACAAAAGGTCCATTTTGGCACAAAAGGCTCATTTTGGCACAAAAGGTCCAATTTGGCCCAAAAGGTCCATTTTGTCACAAAAGGTCCATTTTGGCACAAAAGGTCCATTTTGGCACAAAAGGCTCATTTTGGCACAAAAGGTCCATTTTGGCACAAAAGGCTCATTTGGGCACAAAAGGTCCATTTTGGCACAAAAGGCTCATTTGGGCACAAATGGCTCATTTTGGCACAAAAAGTTCATTTTGGCACAAAAGGTCCAATTTGGCCCAAAAGGTCCATTTTGTCACAAAAGGTCCATTTTGGCACAAAAGGCTCATTTTGGCAAAAAAGGTCCATTTTGGCACAAAAGGCTCATTTGGGCACAAATGGCTCATTTTGGCACAAAAGGTTCATTTTGGCACAAAAGGTCCATTTTGGCACAAAGGGTCCATTTTGGCACAAAAGGTCCATTGGCACAAAGGGCTCATGCGACAGCGGCGGCAGCGGCGGCGGCGGTTATAACTTTATAATATATAGAGATATATGGTCGATTATTTCTCAACCCGGCCACCCCCCTCTGTCCAAAAATGGTGGCAACTTAAAAAAATTTTGGTTTTCTAAAATTGACTGGAAAAGGGTCTAGTTTTTTATTCTCATTGGCCTTTTCAACTCTGTAAATCTACTGTGCCCATTTTAGGCACTGAGCGGAGGCAGTTCGACATTTTGAAAACAGAAAAATTAAAATAAAAGTAGATTAACGGTAAGTTTTTTGAAATTTTCTTCTCTTAAAAGTTGTTATTTATTAAAACAAAGAAAATGAGACCACTTGCGTGGTAATTGGTTGTTTTCTTAAAAAGTTTGTAGTTTTTAAAAATGGGTAAAAAACGGCTACTTTGACTGGTGATATCTCTGAACCTAAATGTCCAAAATAAAAAAATTTTAATGCAAAATGGTAGTCTTTTGATACATAATAATTGTGCCAAATATCAGAAGATTTGATCGAGTTGTTTCGGACTTAGCAATTTTCGGGTATTAATTCTCTTAAAAAAATGGGTCAAAATTTGTTTCAGAATTACCCTAAAAATTGCTAAATCCGAAACAACTCGATCAAATCTTCTGATATTTGGCACAATTATTATGTATCAAAAGACTACCATTTTGCATTAAAATTTTTTTATTTTGGACATTTAGGTTCAGAGATATCACCAGTCAAAGTAGCCGTTTTTTACCCATTTTTAAAAACTACATAGCACCCACAAAACTTTTTAAGAAATGAACCAATTACCACGCAAGTGGTCTCATTTTCTTTGTTTTAATAAATTACAACTTTTAAGAGCAAAAAATTTTTTTAAATTTACCGTTAATCTATTTTTATTTCAATTTTTCTGTTTTTAAAATGCCGACCTGCCGCCACTCAGTGCCTAAAATGGGCACAATAGATTTACAGAGTTAAAAAGGCCAATGAGAATAAAAAACTAGACCCTTTTCCAGTCAATTTGAGAAAACCAAAATCTTTTTAAGTTGCCACAGAGGGGGGTGGACAGAGGGGGGTGGCCGCGTTGAGAAATAATCGCCCATATACATATTAGTAGATATATGATACAAAATTCATAGAAAATCTCTATGACTATATGTTAAATTCTAAAAAAAGATTCCCTGATTTTTACTACTTCTTTTTTCTACGTAGGATTTTAAGGGATTTTGAATATAAGTTTCCAGCATTTAGCATCTTGCTTTAACTTAGAACTTGAATTATCAGACTTTTTTGTTTGATTTTTTTTGGATAGGGTAATTTTCTAAGCAACTTGCTTGAATTTTCAATTACAAATCCAAGTAAAATTCAATCAAAATACACAAAACTTCGTATATAATTAGAATAAAATAAGCATTTAAAATATGATTAAAATTTTTTATAGGGAATGTAAATTTGATTCAGAAAAATTTTTAGAAAATATGAAAATTTATGAAAACGCAAAATTCTATATTATATATAGGTGGTTTTTAATAAAAATTTTCTTTAGGATTTGACATATATTCTTTGTACAAATATACTTTCTGATGTTATCTCATGAGTGAATTTTACTTATACATGCTTTATAGAGCGAGTAATAAGTCCAATTTTTATTTTACTTTTTTTTTTATATTTTATTTAAATAAAATATAAAAATTTTACTAGATACATGAATATCATATATATTTTGAAAATGCAGGAAGATAAAATTCAAATTGTAAATTTGTTACAACATTTTTCATCGTATTTTTCTTTTCGTAAAATTATCAATGCATTACTTATGAATTATTTGAAGCTAAAAATATGCTTTTTTGCAAAAATATATTAGAGAAATTTACACTGTAAAAGATTCTAGTCGGTAAGTATTTGTTATCTTATAGCAATAAAGAGGATTCAAAATAAACGAGTTTTCTCCCCGCTGAGAAAAAAAAATTGGGCTAAAATTGCATTTTATCCATGGGTGCAGAAAAAGAATGCCCCAGGTCGCAGTTTATCATCCGAGGTGAAGCCGAGTTTTAACAGTTTAAGTTCCTTAGGTTTTAAGCTCCATAGGTTTAACATGTACTATTTCCAAGAATTTCAAAACAAATTCTTAGAATTTATTAGTAATTTCTAAAGGTCTCGACAGATGCTTGTACACTGTCGGGACCAATCGGTGCAGTTTGCTTCTCAACCAATCAATGTTAGCGTGCCGAATCGTACGAAGAGTTGATTGGTTGTGTAGGAAACCGGGGGAGAAACCAAACCAAAAGTGTACAGGCATCTGTCGAGACCTTAATAAGTAATGTATTTTAGTAAATTCACTAAAAGGTTAATTTTACTAACGTGAAACAGTGAATTACTTGCAATTATTAATTTTTACCGTAAAAATTTTTACAGTGTACTGAAATATTAGTTAAAATGAAAAAAAGTAAATTGAAATGTAAAAAAAATTTTTTTTTTTTTATAATTTAATTTTAATTTAACAGTTTGATTTACCTAGACTTTCAAAAGTTTTTTATTTTTAAATAAAAAAATTTTCAGACATGGAATTTCTTAATAAACGCCTTCAAGTATTCGTTATAAACATGAAATCACAAGATCAAAGGCAATACTTTACAAACACAAGGTGGTACTTGGCTTCTTGACTTTGTGAGGTTCTGTAAATAGTTTCTGATATAATTATACAAATTTATATTTCATTTTCTGTTTGTAAAAATTTTATATTTAATAATTTTTCATTTTTTAATTAAACAAAAATACATGAAATTATAATTAAAAAAAAAAAAAATTTTTTAATATTTTAAATTCTGTCAAAAAATTCATTTAAAGGTAAATTATATATTACTTGAATTTTTGGACAACTTTTTCAATTATAAATAGCAACTACAAATGTGTCAACATTTATTAAAACCAATTTTTGCAGGGTTTTTCCGGTGAAATTCTATGCCTTAATTCAATGTAAATTTGCTTTAATTTTTAAATATAATATATGATACAAAATTTATAGAAAATATATTTCCAATCCTAAAAAAAATATTTTAAAACCATAAATAGGCGACACCATTGGGATTGAACTAGTGCCATAATCTTTGAACGTTATATCAAAATATAGTTATTATAATAAAAATTTACAATAATATCCATTTACAGTAGATGAGTGGGTTGTAATCATTGTTTATGGGCAAGGTAGATTTATTTCCTTTTCTTGAGTAGGCTTGTTAGAGGGTTCATCCTTTTTTCCAAGTTTTCCATTTTGTAAATCAGAGAAAGTGGTTTTGAATATACTATCAAGAGCCAAAATGAGGAAGAGAGATACTCGAGGAAAAAGAAAAGGTTCCAAACCGAATATGGAAAAAAAATTTATTACCGGTTGAAGTAAATTAACAAATTTTCTCGCGAATTTACGAAAAAAATCGAAAATTTTCGAATTCTTCGTTAAAATACTAAATTTAGTGAATTTATAATTTTTAACGAATATTTACTTATTTTTCGAGAATATTCCATATTTTGTATTAAGTTACAGGAGTTACTTTTTTACAGTGTAGATATTAAAATAATACATGCACAACTTTTTTGTTGTTAATTTACATATTAAAAAGTCTATATAATATTTTACATACACAATAAAAACTAAGAGATAATCCTTAAAAACAAAAACCATTTTGTTATTAGATACGTTTAGAGAATCTCAAACTATATGTATTCCCTATATAATATAATACTAAATATTTTACACATATTATATAAGTCGATTATATATATATGTCGCAGCCCTATAGACGAATCCGCTTTATAGCCTATAAGGCGGCTTATAGACGAATGAGTCTCGAGCGCGGTGCTCGAGCTATAGGGCTAAACCGCGTCAGCTTTATAGGCTATCGGGCGCCTTATAGCCTATAAAGCTGATTCGTTTTAGCCCTATAGCTTGAGCCCCGCGCTCGAGACTCTAACAGTTGTTCAAATAGCCGTAAAATGTTTTAATTCATATTAATTATCAATAAATAATTATTATTATTAATTCTTTATATTATTTATATTTTTGTTATTATTTAATAGTAACATTTATTTACATATTAAAATTTTATAAAGATATTTTATATCATATTTAATAATAGCATAAAAAAATAATTTACATTAATTTTATCGTCAAAAATTTTTTTGGTTTTTATTTATTTTTGCACGTGAGGCTCGAATGGCATCTTGAACTGCATAGCCTTTCAGCTCTAAAGCATGCACATCTTCTTGTTTGACATTGCTTTTCTGCTGGCTTACATTTGCACTTCATAACACCCTGTCCACCTGATAATGATTGCTTAGCAGCTGCCTCACGCAAAGTCAAAATTTCTTCAGAAACATCCGTTAATTTGAGAGTACTTGTATTACTTATTTGGATTTCTGTTCGAGGAAACCAGCCTTTTATTATACCATCTTTTGTACCCAATTGGTAAACTCCATTTTTAAAACTTTTTATAACAGCTTTTAAGTTAGAAAAATCTAACGGCCCTCGATCTACAGGTGGAACACGTAAGGTTACATTATCGCCAACTTTAAGAACTGGAAACTGCTGCTCGGAAAAGTTACACATTTTATCTGCATGAATCTTCTGTCGTTTGAAACACTGATTTTGTACTTCTTCTAACGATTGCTGTCTATTACATAGCTGACAAATTTCTTCAACAGATTGCAACCCACATTTAATGCAAATAATTTTCTTTTCTGTCTCATTTTCTTCGAGCGAAGCCATGTTATATTCTTCCAAAGCCGTATGTAAATCATCTTCTGTAACTAAGGAGTCAATAATTGCTTTAGGCAGTGTTGTACTTTCCAACCCACACTTAATTTTTCCAAGTACAGCTTGATAAGGAGTACGATTAATAATTCTATGTAATGAAGTATTATGTTGCCACTGAAAAAAACAAGTAAATAATATTTAATTGTAATTAAAACTAAGAACCAATTTTTTAACTATTTATATAGTTACCTGAACAACGTAGCAGCCCCAGCTCCAATTGGTAGAATTATTATCGATCATCCAGGCCCTTATACCATTTTCAATATCTTGGTTTGCCCTTTCTACTGATCCCTGGCTCTCTGGATGGCGGGGACGTCCATGAATAATTTTACAATTTGGCCACAAATTTGCAACTTCTACTATAATATGCGCTACGAACTCTCTAAATATAAAATTATTAATTAAAAAAATAATATAAATAAAATAGTGCAAAAAATTTTTTTTAAACAAACCGTCCATTGTCGCTTTGTAAAATGCAGGGTGCCCCTTGAGTATAAAAAATTTTTATTAACTCTTCAGCAACACTTTTTGCTTCTTTTGATTTTAATGGACGGAGATGTAAGAACTTTGTCGCATGATCCTGATAGTTCATTAAAAAAGTATAATCACCATCCTTGCAAGATTGAAAATCTACCAAATCTACTTGAGCACGAGCATTAAATCCATCAGATGTTATTGGCTTGATAACAACTCCTTTTTTTGGCACAGATCTTTTCCTCTCACAAGTCTCACAAAGTGACGCAAATAATTCGCAAGCTTTTTTTGAAATTGACCAATAATCTCGTGAATAATAAAACATTCGGTCACGACCCCCGTGATTTGTATTTTTATGAGCTTTGTGTAAATATTCATAATACTCTTCTAGTGGTACTATCTGAATAAATGGATCTTTATCACTATTTCTTTTATAAATAACACTCACTTGATTATTGACCACAATTTTTTCATATTTCTCTTTATAATGATAATGAGAAGTATTATTTTTAACATTAGGATCATCAAATTCGTTAAGATAATTAAGTACCAATTGTTCCTGAGATTTGGTCCAAACCGATTTATTATTTCTCTTAGGGTATAATTCAAAAAGTTTCTCGTAGAAATTATTTTTATCCACGAAATCAAAATCTTCAGAAACTTGATCAATAACTGAATTTTCACCATTTTCTGTCATTTTAAAAACTTTTGATTAAATACGCGTTTTGATTTGAAATACACGTTAGCGATTAAGAACCAATGACTATACTAAAATAATATTTAAAAATGGTATATGACCATCCGATAAATTTAAATACAAATTTTCTTATCTTTATAAATCAAAAATAATGTTGACGAAGTTTGTTATATATATCTCTATATATTATAAAGTTATAACCGCCGCCGCCGCTGCCGCCGCTGTCGCATGAGCCCTTTGTGCCAATGGACCTTTTGTGCCAAAATGGACCTTTTGTGCCAATGGACCTTTTGTGCCAAAATGGACCTTTTGTGCCAATGGACCTTTTGTGCCAATGGACCTTTTGTGACAAAATGGACCTTTTGGGCCAATGTGGTCCTTTTGGGCCAAAATGGACCTTTTGGGCCAATGTGGTCCTTTTGGGCCAAAATGGACCTTTTGTGCCAATGGACCTTTTGTGCCAAAATGGACCTTTTGTGCCAATGGACCTTTTGTGCCAATGGACCTTTTGTGCCAATGGACCTTTTGTGCCAAAACGGACCTTTTGTGCCAAAATGGACCTTTTGTGCCAATGGACCTTTTGTGCAAATGGACCTTTTGTGCCAAAATGGACTTTTGTGCCAATGGACCTTTTGTGCCAATGGACCTTTTGTGCCAAAATGGACCTTTTGTGACAAAATGGACCTTTTGGGCCAAATTGGACCTTTTGTGCCAAAATGGACCTTTTGGGCCAATGTGGTCCTTTTGGGCCAATGTGGTCCTTTTGGGCCAATGTGGTCCTTTTGGGCCAAAGTGGTCCTTTTGGGCCAATGTGGTCCTTTTGGGCCAATGCGGTTTTTTCTATATTTAACCAATTATTATAAAGTTGTTTTTTTTATATTTTTATATAATCTATATTTTTTATACTTTGTTTAAGTTTAAAATATAAGTAAAAATAGAAAAATCAAATTTTTCATTTTTTGACTAAATTGAAAATGTTGACTAACACCTCTTTATACTACATACAACCATCTAAAATTATACTAATACACTTTTTTTAGGTTTATTTATCATTTATGTGCATATTTTAATACCGATTTTTGAAGCCGATTTTTGGCCACTTTTTTTTTTTACTACACTGTGGTACGCCTTACAAGTGATTATAAAAATATACTATCGCAATACTTCAATCACTCTGCGGGGGTTGGCGCGCGTAGCGCGCAGGGGGCGGAGCCCCCTAGTATATATATATATATATATATATATATATATATATATATCGTTTTTCATAAAAGAGCTTTGGGTTATACAGGTTTCTTTTTACAAGAATTATTAACAAACTGCATATACAAAATAATTTACACTGAAAAAAATTCCGTTTCCCGCAACCTTTTTGCAATCAATACAAATAATACCATTGTTTTATGTCTTTTTAAACATAGTAACAAATTTTTTCATTTCGAAGTAGGTACTAATTTTAGAAATCTTATTTTTACTCGATTTCTTGGATCTTATATCTAATTTTTTGATTTTTTTTTCTCAACATTTTTTGCATTGAAAAATAAAAAAAAGTTTTAACAAGTTTGTGTTTTTACAAAACCAACGATCATGGAACATGTTATAACAGTTTTAACGTATACTCCCTAATTATTATAAGTTCTAAAACCAAAATTACAATAAGTCCCGAAGTATAAATTATCCCAATTCTATAAACCTAAAGTATTTTAAGTTCTTGTTCTGATCAGAGCCTTATCAGACCCTGATTCCCACTTCAAACTATTTTAAGTCCCTAAATCAAAATCATTCTAAGTCCAATTCATCCCCCCCCCCCCTAAAAAAGTCACGTTTCAACCCCAGTCCCTTCCGAGCCGGAGTTTTTCAAATATTGAACATGTTCAATGTTAAACTACACCATTATTTTTTTTCATTTTCAACCTTTTTTTAAGATTTTCTCCATTGCTTAAAAAAAATTAATACACGTGTGCTTTGACTGTAGCATTTAATATAGTCAAAGCACACGTGTATTATTTTTTTTTTAAGTGAGTGGAGAAAGGGCTTTATTGTTTTATTATACTTTTTCTTGGTTAAATGAAATAGGAATATTTTTCTATTGCTTGAGGACCTAACCTTATTGCCAATAATTTGACAGTGTTTTTTCAGTGTATGTAACATTTTATATCATTTATGACAATAGCTTAAATATAATGTAAAAAGTATTAGTTTGTTAGAAACTTATTAGTATAATAACGTTTTAATGTTTTTGTTATACATATACGTATTAATTATATATACGTGTTCATTAATATAATAATGTATTCAAAATATATTCATAATTATAAGTTATTATCAATATGATAAATTTCAGAAGTCTTGTTTTATAATTGTATAATTTAGGTATTTGTAATTGAATAGGATTAAAAATATTTTTCATTTATTCATGAGTGAATTCTGCGAATTTGATAATTCAGGTAATGGTTATAATTTGATACAGGAATAAATAAATTTTTTCGTGAGTTCACATTTCCTTATAGCTTCACTGTAAAAATTTTTTGTATCACAGAGCTTTTTAATGAAGCTGTTACAAATTTTTTTAAAAGGTGTTAATGAAAAGGTGTTATTTTTATTTAAATATAATTGGAATTAAATGCAGGGGAGCACGATTCAGAGGATAAAAATTTTTTAATCTTAACCTTTGATATTTATAGGTGACTAAATAAACCTGTTTTGAATGAATTAATTCAGGGAAGGAATCGTATTGTTGAGGGGAGAGAGTTCCAGCTTTTTGTTCCTTGGACCTGAAACGAGGAGTCACCATGCCATTTTTAAAGTTAAGGTACATTTAACTCGAGTGTAATTAGCTCCCTTCTAGTTTTTTCCATAGAAATGTACTCAACAAAAGTTGTGCATTGCCTGATAAGCCTAAGTGTATAGAGGACTCTATTTATTTATTTACCTACTAATGTGACATGCGATTCCCGGGATAACTTGTCCAAAATTACTCTCCTAAACTCTTAACTTCTTTAACAAAAGGGACACTTACACCTTCACTAACAGTCACATCAGGTAAATTAAGCCTGTTCAACTGGTCCACAAAATGGCTAGTATCAAAATGTGTAAATTTAGTCCTGTCTGGGTTCAGTTTAATTGATACACTTTTAACCCACATATACTAATGTTATGAACCACCTTCTCGATTTCCTCATTATCTCTCACGTAATTAATTGCACTGTATAATTTTGTACTTACAGTGGGGTTATAACTAAAAGATAAATTATCTGATGGTGGAATTATCCAAGATGGGAAATCATCAGTAAGCTGCAGCATCTTATAAACCGAAATTAGATTGTTTTACACTGCGAAAAGTATGCTATTAATTTAATAAAATATAGAGTTAAAAAATAATCCTATTCATTTAATAAAAACGTACTTCGTTTAATAAAATTATTAATAAACGTGACTCTGGAATAAAAAAAATTGTAACTTTAAAAGTATTGTTTTATACCATTCATTTTAATACATAAATCAATAACTTTATGTAAATTATAATAGAAAGATTTTATCCTTTGAAAAATAATGTTTGAAAACTATTTGAGAAATTAAATAACTAAAACGCGAACTAAAACGAAAAAGTTATTATAAATACGTCATTCATTTTAAATGAAAGAAAATATTTCATTAAATATTTTTATGTATATTAATAAAAAAACTTTTATATTTTCTTTATTTACAAATACTCTAAAAGTAATATTAATTGATTAGTTTCCGAGAATTTCTGCGAATTTTCTTTTAATTTTTATTAAGTTTTTTCGATTTTTCATACATACATTTTAATGAAATATTGTTACACTGAACAAAAAATCCACTTGCGGATGATGGAGTTTCGTTTGCCGCTAGCGGAATTCCGATTTTGAAAAGCGGAATTTTTTTTTTGCTCAAACGATTGTAAATGACCTGAAATGACAAGAAAATAAAAATTGAAAAAACGAAAGTCTACTAACTCTCAAGTGGAATATTTCCCGCTACGGAAAACGGATTTTTTTTCAGTGTACAAAACAGAAAAACTCAGTAATATAGAATATTCCTTTTTTTTTCAAAACTAGTTTTTTTATGTTATTTTCTATTTTATAAAATTGCACTTACTTTTTTTTAATAAAAATAAAACCACAAAAAATCAATTTAATAATAAAATCTTTTTTCTCTTTTAATAGTAGTTCATAAAATAGATATTAAATTTACATTCTTTTACATTTTTCTCTTTCCTTTTCTCAAGGTTTTTTTATTTTTTACGAATGTTTTAACTTTACATTTATAAATTATTACTTATATATTTTTTATATACTGTCAGGTATCAATATCCAATAATGAGTATATTTAGTCTACAGATAATAGCTATTTTTTAAACAAGACAGCATGCAAAAGTCGAACCCCATTTTTTATACATAGTTTTACAAATAATGAGCAAAAAAGCCGTATCCCAAAAGCAGAAAATAGGCTTTTTTTGCCCTGGATATGTAAAAAAAATATTTTTAATTCGAAATTTCAGTTTTTTTGGATTATTTAATAAAAATTGAATTATAACTGTTTTAATAATGATTTACTTATTAAAATAAAATTTTTATATTTTTCTCGAAAGAGAAAAGACTTTCAGATGTTATATAAAGTAATGCTGCTTCCTTACTAAAACGTAACTTAACTTTTTATTAAATATTGTGAATTGTAAATTAATTACTAAATAAAATAGTTTACTTTGTGCCAAATTTAAAACGCATCGGCTTTGTGACATGTGTACTTTTTGTGTATGAGTAATCAACAGTTTGAGCTAATATCTAAATTTATGGCTGTCTCTTAATCCAAGGTCTCTACTTGGTCTTGTTGTCGCTGAAAATGGTGGAGGAAGTTGAAAACAAAATATAAACCTAAGAAAATACATGATTCCCATCCTAATGAATTTGGGCACATTTTTGACAATGATTTGAAGTTTGATATTATTCAAAAGTCGACCAAAAATAATAATAGCTATTTTTTCCCGTGATTTAAAACAGTTTTTCATATAATGGGCAAAAAGCCGTCTCCCTAAGGCAGAAAATATAATTTTTTTTTCCCTAGATCTAGGCCGTTTTTCATTTTTTTGTCAGTGGATTGTAATATATTATTCAATGTAGGAAATTATTTTTTTATTATTTTCTTATTTATAGAAAATAAGAATGTTAAATAAAAATATAACGATCAGAATGGAACTAATTTTTGATGAAATGTTATCTTTATTTCATTGACGTTTCGAAAGACTAGCTTTCCTTGTCAAAATCTGAAAAATACATTTGAGTTATATAAAAAATTTTTTTAAGGAGGCTCTCCAGTGAAAAATTATAAATAGTGAGATATATGGTTGAATAAAGTGAAATTCCCCGATTCGAATGGTATAGAGCATATATTCGATAGCCGTGCAAAATTTAGAAATATTAGCGAAAAAAGTCACAACATTTTAACACAGCTCTTATGAGAGAAATTCCGGAAGTTGCTATTTATTTTCTTAAAACAAAAAATTATAAAACCTGAGTAGTTTGAATATAAAATTTAATGCCCAAGGAAATTATTGCTCACCCTCTCATATTAGGTAGCCGTGTGTTATTTTGAGCAATTAAACTCCAAAAATTAGTAAACAAGGTTTTGGAGAGAAAGCAGCCATGATAGTATATATAGATAGTGTACTATACAGGGGCTCGCGTTTATTTGTAAATATTATGTATTTATTGATATTATTTATTTAATTTTATTTTAAAAGTAAAAAATCTTATAATTACTTGTAAACGATAAATCTAATATTTATTTGATAAATAATAGAAGTCATATAATGCTTTAAAATACGGTAAATATAAATTCTAATATCTGTACTCCGAATAATAAATTAAATTTTACACTGAGCGCGCCTTCAGTTGTTTGAATACTACGTAAACTTTTTGCTATCGGTAATTCGTAAATAAAGAGAGTATTTATTATTTTATTAACATTAAATAATTAATAAAATTAAAAAACAATTTTTCATATTCATATTTCACATAAATTTACAATATTAACAAAAATTTTTAATAGCTTCTCGAATGACTAGCGAGTACACTGAAGAGCCTCCTTAAAAAACAATTGTACACTTTTTTATAATATTAGAAAAACTTACATTTAAAAGTCATTTTTTCAGCCAGAAAACGAGCATTTTCCGGTCAAATGAATAATATACGACCCTGAGCCAAAAAAAGTATGCCTCAGAACTTAATTCAATTTACGAACAATCTGGGCCATTATTTATTTTTCGAACATGAGTCGTAAAATACTATTTTAGACTTTAAAATATTTCAAAACTAACAAAACTCGGATTTAAACTATTTTTACAACAAAGAAAAATGTGTAAAGAATCATTAGAATTGTCCAAATTATTTATATATTTTCTTATTTAAACAAAGATGATGAATGTATTTCTTATTATGAGTTAGCATTTGAGCATGAAAACTAAAGTAAAGTTTGTCAAAAGATATTTAATATAATACAAAGCGTAAAAAATAGCTAAAAAGCATTTCTTGTTTAATTTGATTTATTTTTAAATTTACTATAAAAAAGCAATACTATAAATGAACAAATTTGTGAATGCTACGAAACAACGATTTTCTTTTCCTATATAATAGTTTGCATAAAATAAAGCATGTTCAATTCGTTTAAAAGTAATTACAGAAAAGGCTTTTGAATACAAGTGACAAATAAACGACAATTTTAAATAGATAATAGTTAGTTTTTTAAAACAAGCACGTATTTATAATAAGATAAAATTTATATGTTGTTACGCTGTCTATACATATTGTTTTTAAAAACTCATTTTATGTTATTAAACATCTGTTTTTCATACAAAAAAATACACGTCTCGTTTTTTTTAAATAAAATACTTTTTATTTATTATTATCATATTTTTAACGTTCTAATTTAATATAACTTAAAAAATTTAGTTTTTTTATATTTCAGTCATTTTGAATGATTATAAAATCACTTTTTTTAAGGTACATAATTCAATATAAAAAAGCTAAAAAATTGAACTTTTGTGGAAAAAAAATTTTTTTACGCTATAATTACCGATTTAGCGAAAAATTTAGAAACATTAGCTTTTCTCGTTATCAGAGAGAAAGCACGTATATTTCCTATATAAGCTACGCTTACGGCAAAGACGTGTTTTCTTGCCACTGAAAAATAACATATGACCCTTGGCCTTGGCAATAAAAAAATTATGACGCTCCAAAACCAAAAAAATTTTTAAATCAGTATTTTTGATTATTAACAAAATTTATTGCTTCCACTTGCCGCAAGCGGAAATTTTTTTTCTCATCAAACGATTACAAATGATTGGAAACGTAAAAAAAATTTTTTTTTAATTAAAAAAAAATTTTTTTCCCGCTTACTTGGGATATGCGTATATCGGTATGATGAGATTTGAGAAAATTTTGGAAAAAGAAAAGAAAAAATGTTTTTTTTAAATTTTCTTTACGATTCAAGTCATTTGAAATTGTCTGCAAAGAAAAAAAATTCCGCTAGCCACAAGAGGAACTCCGCTTGCCGTTAGCGGATTGTCCAGAAAAATAAAGCAAGATTTATTTTTAAAACCCACGCCAACATGTTTTACCCAAAACAGTTCAGATGTAAAATATTTTTTGAATATAGTGAAAATCCAAATTAATCTCTACATTTAATAACAGCTTTTACAAATTATTAAGTATCTTATATTTTAAATTATAAAACGTTTAATCGAAAAAATATATATATATTTAAAAGCTCCGGTTTAGTAAAAAAGCTTTTATGATATAAATCATTACCTAATTTTCCTTGAATTTTCGTAAAAGCTAATATTAAAAAAAAAAACACATCAAAATCCATTTGCTTCAATTTAGCTAAAAAAAATGGATTTTATTATGCTTTATAAATAAATTATTTTAATAATTGAAAAATATTAAAAAGAATTTTTTTAATTTAAATAAAATTTAGGTATTTAATATTGTAAACTTTTTATTTAAAAAGGGAAATTTAAATTATAATAATTAAAGAGTAATAGGAAAAATAAATTAAAAACCATTTATTTTTTTTTTTTTTATTAATTCACAGGGAACATTTCTTTATTTTAAAATTAACGACCTTATAACTCTTTAGAATTGTCTAATACAAATATACTTTTAATAGTATATTACGGTCCTAGGCCAGAAAAATAAAGAATGGCCCAAATGGCACGTAAATTACTTTCCGAAGCCGAGGATGGTAAACTGCAATTTGGGTCATTCTTTGTTTATGGCCGAGAATTGTACAAAATTTTTTTGCAACTGTGGCGAGAAAATACGTACTTTCGGGCCGCAGTACAAAAAAAATGTTTAAAAAAAGTAAGTAATAATATAGTAATAAGAGCCAAGTGACACTTATGATCGCCAGCGCATACCACACAGTATCGATATCGGCGATCCAGGTGGTAACTAGTGTCCTTCCTACTGACCTGCTAGCATTGAAGCAGAAATCCATCTATGAAAGTGTAAAGGAGCGCAAAGTGGCTTCTACCGTTGCCCGCTCCAACGCTATGAATGAATGGCAGAGACGATGGGACAGCGATGGAAAAGGTCGTCGGACGCACAGACTGATACCGGATCTGGAGGCCTGGATGGAACGCGAACTTGGGGAGGTAGACTTCTATCTCACCCAGTTCTTAACAGGTCACGGGTATTTCCGTGACATGTTGAGGAAGTGGCACAAGGTGGCAGCAGGGCAGAGCTTCCACTGTCCGGGTGAGATATATACCGTAGAGCACACATTCTTCTGAAGTGTTCGCTATTCAGAGGGGAGCCCGCCCTTCCCGACTTGGAGGACAGAGCGAGTATAAAAAATGTTATTTGAAATCTCATTTGAAAGCTTATATAATTAAACATTTTTATATAATTATAAAGATCGTTCTATCCACCTCGGGATGTTTTTTGCGCAGCATATTTGTAACTGAAATATTTTAACCATATATTTATTTATAATAATTTTTTAATGAAATCAATGCTTTACAGTATTTGATACAAGAATTTAAAAAAAAATTAAAAATGTATATTTGTTTAAACAAATAGGACCTGTTAAATTTTTGTAATTTTTGGCTCATAAAACCCTGAGATTCCAGATCTGGGCAACTTGGATCAAAATTCTGCTTGGCTCATATTGAATATCATTCAATTCTAGGGGGCGATATCGTGGGAACTTTTTCTCTAAACCTCTTCAGTAATGAGTTATAAATATTTGTTTATGAAGTTTAGAACATTTTAAACTTTTTTTTATAAACAATTAGCTGTAAATCATTACTGAAGAGGTCCTAACTAGAATTGAATGACCTTCAAAATTAGCCAAGCAGAATTTTGTTCCAAGATGCCCAAATCTGGAATCTCAGACTTTTATGAGTCAAAAATTATATAAATTTAAGACATTTTAATTTTTTTATATTCTTGCTCCAAATACTGAAAAGCATTGATTCTTTCATTAAAAAATTATTATAAATAAATGTATAGCTAAAATATTTCAGTTACAAATATGCTGCGCAAAAAACATCCCGAGCTGGAAAGAACAACCTTATTGCGCTTAGGATTATCAACTTTTTGAAGAAAAAAAATTTAGAAATAGGTTTTTTCAAATATCGAGGTTTTAACTACGAGGTAAATTTTTTCTGTTCCTCACTTACTCGTCATTAACATATGGTCTAAATAACCAGAAGAAACGAATCAGTAAAGAGTGCCTTCAATTTTTTTTAACATATAACATGTTTATAGGCAGGGGGGTTTAGCATGTCTTTTTTGGAGGATGATCAAATGTGCAATATTTGGGAAGAAAATCAAATGGAGTTAGAATAATTTTGATAAAGGGGTATTAAGATTAAAAAGGATTTTAGGAGCATAAATTTATTTATTTTTTTTTTTTTGGCTTAAGGACTTGAAACTATAAAGGTTTCAAGGTTCAAAATATAAATTTAAACATATTTCATGTTCGTTGTTTGTGAGTTCACAAATCGGTTGCAAGTGCAATCTTTCTGTGGATTTTCTCATATATTATATTTAATTTTATTACAAATTTCATTTTAAAAACAAAATTTAATTTAAAAAAAATTTTTTGCTATTTCTGTTAAATTTTTTTTCTTCCTGTCCCTCAGAGCACTTTACACTCTTTGATAAAGGCAAATCAATGACAACAACATTTTATTAAATGCTATTTGACAATGTCATCCTTGATCAGCGTGTTTTACGTTGTAGGTACCTTTTCTTTTCCACTTCCTTTAAAGAGCTTTTATATTATATATCGACATAAATCGATAGATACTAAATCGATATTATATTACTGTTATATTGCAATATCCTACGTTTAGTAACGTGAATTTCATCTCTAATGTTGCAAAATTTCTTTGCCATCGCTTTTTGTCATCTTTGTGATTTTTTTTATGCGTAATAAAAGTAAGCATTTTTTTTTTATTCCTGATAAACCAAGAATGAAAATACGTCAATTAATTACTTACATGTTTGCTTATCGCTCGTACTAAAAAATGTTAATTAAATTGTTTTCTACTTTTTAAAAATATAAAAATTATTTTTTAACAAGGGATGGTCCAGCAAGCGCATAATAACTTTGCGCCAAAAAAATAGCGCGCATCTAAATCATTTTTCGAGTGCTGCACAGCTGATATATTTAAAGTTAGTTAATAAATTAGGGAATCAATCTTATTTATTAAATAAAACCTCCCCCATACCCTCTGTTTATTCAAATAAACCTTATTTATAGGCATTCGAAAACAAACGAAAAGTTTTTAAATCCTACTAGACTTATACTTGATGATTAAACAGAGGGAGAAGATGGTATGGAGAAGCTTTTTTTACATTTATATGGATAATTTTTATTTATATAAATTTTATATAAAATAGATAATAAATAAAAAATATCAGAAACACTTGCAAAATAATCCAGATGTCCATTTTTTTGGCTTTCACTTGGACCTGGTTACTGTGCGCTAAGTGAGCCGATCCTTGTTTCTTAATTTTGTATGTCATTTCAAGCCTTTTAAAACATTAGTGTAAGTTATAGTTTTTAAGAAATTTTTATTTAAAAAAAAAATTATTTTGACCCACTAATTACAAAATTATACCTATAAAAATGTTTTATATATGGCTCGTTTTCATTTTCTTTGAAAAAATAGCTTACAAAAACTATAAAAATAAAAAATTCCTTTTTAAAGTCCAAACAAGGCTTTTTGGACTTTTTTCACCAGTTATTCAGTATTGCATAAAAATCACCATAACGAATCTTTTACATCAATTTATTACGTTTTTTGATAATTATAAGGTAAAAACAGCTTAAAACCATTAAAAACCAAAATCGTTACATACGGCCTTAATATATGAATATGTCTAAGCTTTATGTGTTTTAGAGAACAATGACATATATTTTTGAGTAATTCTTACTAAAAAAACGAATTTTGGAAGTTAATTTTAAAAATATTTAATAATTTTAACAAAAATGAGGAACGCGCGGTAAAGGCAGGAACGGTAAAGGCTTTTTTATAGAAAAATCAAAATAAAAATTTTTATAAAAAAAAAATAGCGTCGGTAATGTGGATATTGACTCAAATTTTCTATTTACCCTCCTAACTCCTTAATAGGAGATCTAGGGTAGTACGGTAAAGGCTTTTTTTTGTCCCTTTGTGATTTTTGAACTTGAACTGATTTTTTTCCTATTTAACGAACTCGTGTGAGAATTTATTTTTTATATATTTAAGTTGTCATTTTCATTTATGCGATTAAAAGGTTTTAAAAATGTTTTTATGAAGAGAAATGATATTTAATATAAATTTGCGTACACATTTTGTAAAATCGTGTGACACCCCTTATCACCCTTGTAATAATTAGTGAAAGTAAGTTTAAATTTTTTCTATATGGAAAAAGTTGAACCTTATGATATAGCAGTTAATCCCCAAATAAAAAATTTTTGAAAATTAATTGATATAGGCTCCAACCTATATAGGTGTGAGTGACAGATACTCAAAGTATATAGGAATCTCCTTTGTAGCAGGGAACGGTAAAGGCTTTTTTGCTATATTTTTATGTTTTATAGTAGTTAAAACATTAAATTATGTTGCTTTTTATGGTGTACCATTAAAAACTTATTGAAATTAAAAATTAAAAAAAAAAAAATTTTTTTAATTAATGCATCTGGTAGTCAGAAACGTGTTGTATGTCACTTTTGCAAAAAAAAACGATAATGAGCCATACGTTTACAAAATTAAAAAAAAATTTTTATATTAATACACACATAAAGGAAGTTTGAAAAATTTACTATATTTTATTAATATGGCTATTAATATATGGCCATAAATAATGAACATATGTAAAATTCTGTATGCATTTTGAGGAATAAATTGAACCTTCAAATTCATACATAGTGAAAATATTTGTTGCTTTTTAATGATAATTTTTAATAAAAATAAAAAAAAACTGGAACCGATTTGTAAGTTCATACAACCAACGAGCATGGAACATGTTTAATTATAACAGACCTGATTATAAGTTGGAGCCTCCTAATATACTAGCATAGTAGTAAAAGATATAATAAATTTTTCCGATATATTTTGATTTTACATATAGGCAAGGACCATCGAGATAAAGAAATTATTGGATCAAAAAAATTTTTTTTAAATATGACTCAGAATTTTCAAAATGGTCTAAAACGTAACAGCTAATATAATTTTACATTTTTAGGATATATTTTGATTATACATAGACAGGGGCCATCGATACGATCGAGGCAATGAAATAATTAGGTATGGGTTCAAAAATATTTTTAAAATTTTACTGAAAATGTTCAAAATGGTCTGAAACTTGAAAATAACAGCTAATATAATTTTACATTTTTAAAGTTCAATTGATGAGTTTAAAGTTATAAATTTGAATTAGTAATGCCACACTGTTTTGAATTTTGCAACCAAATATCGTAATCGTACATATAATTTTTCTCTTTTTTCTACAAATGATAAACTAATAAGTAATAATTATGATAATATAACGCACTACTTTATCAACAATTACTTAATGTTTTGTTTTCGCGCCCAAATTACATCTGATTGTTTACTTTTATAGTTTTATATTATTTATAGTTTTGCTGTTTTGTAATCATCCAATGAAACAAATATATCTTATCAAATTAAAAAATTATGTGTTTTCGTAATTTATAAATAAATAAAATAAATTTTTGTATATTTTTTTATCATTTTTATATCATTTTTATAGTGTTAAAACAATTGTTAGCTTATTGTTATTAAACTTATTGTTAGCAAAAAATTTCAATAAAAATGACAAATAAAGTTAGAGAAATAAAATGGCCTGAAGAATTCAGTGATTTAAAGGTTTGTTATAATATTTTATGGGTACAATTCTGTTAATTTTAATTGAAATAAATTTGTGCCCAATTTTCAAAATTAATTTTGCAAAAATTTTTATTTTAGAGGATAGAAGGTGAAATGATCTGTGGTATTTGTTATGAATATATGGAAACATGCGTAATGACTCCATGTTCGCATAATTGTGAGTATTACAATTTTTGTTTAATTTCACCAGTTTTTAAAACATTTTTATTACTTGCAGATTGTTCTCTTTGCATAAGGAAATATTTGCATTTTAAAAGTCAGTGCCCATCATGTTTTACTGAATTTTTTGAAAAAGATTTACATACTAATAGATCTTTAGATTTAATTATACAATATTTTTTAAGTGTTAGAAAAAAGTTATTTGATATTATGCAAAATAATGTAGTTTCAAATCATTTCGAAATTACACAAAATAATTTAATTTCAAATATTTCTGAAGAAATAAAGACACCTCAAAAAATGATGTCAATGAAATCAGAAATACTTAGTACATCAATGCAAACTCCAATAACTGAAAAACCAAGTTGTTCTAAAAGTACTCCAAAATCTTTATCACTATCAGCTAAGAAATTGATTACAAGTCCAAGTACAAGTTTAGCAGTATCACCTAAATCAAATATAGCAAAAATTTTTAGTTCACCAAAAGTAAAAAAAGAACCTTTATTAATTATAAATACAAATACGGTGTCATGTCCAATATGCAGTGTCAACGTACCAGAACCTCATATAAATAAGCATTTGGATGCTTGCTTAAAGCGGGAAGATGCAATAAAAACTAATGATAATAAGAAATTTGAATCGTTTGTTAATTTTTTATAATTTATGTAATATAAAACAATTTAAATGCAATTATGGCAATAATATTTCTAGACTAGTTCCAAAACGTCGACCAATGCCAAAATTGGTGTTAAGAGTAATGAAAGATGCAGAGTTGCGTAAAAAAATGAAAGAATTTGGATTACCTACAAATGGCGATAGAAAGACCTTAGAAAATAGATTTACTAGGTATTCCACAATTTATAATGCTGAGTGTGATAAATTTAATCCAAGACCTGTATCAGAATTAATTAGGCAATGTGAAGAAGAAGAAACGCTAGAAAGAAAAATGGACAGTTTTTTAGTATCAAATGCTACTTCTACTGTGGTAATTTAAGTGTAAATTAAAAAATGATAAATTTTTGTTATTTAAAAACTAATTTTATTTTCCAGAGATTACAAATTCAGAGAAATGCTGCAGAAAAAGATATAGAACAGGCTCAAAAAAAATATTGTAAGTCTTTAAATTTATTTATTGAATGAATACAAATTTTTTATGCATCTGTATCAATTTTTTTTTTTTCATTTTATAGTGGAAGCAAATAAATCAGATTTTGACAAACTTATTGAAGAAGTCAGAAATCGTAAAATAATGGAAAAAAATCAAGAGAAAAAAGAAAATTCAAAAGAAAATTCAAAAGAAAATAATAGTTTCAAAAGTGAGTTACAAATTCAAAAAAAATCTAAATTAAAGAATAATACATCATTTCAAGATTCAGATTCAGATACAAGTGAATCATATGTATTACAACATTACAAAAGTGACGATCCAGCAAGTATTCAAGCAATTAATAATTTAAGCTTAAGTCCTTGTACAAGTAATTCTAATAGTCCAATGAAAAGGTCTGCAAGATTAATTGTTTCAAGTACAAATAAGGCAAAAGAGCTGTTAAAAACTCAAGATGACGTATATAATGAAGAAACTGATGCTGTTTCTTCGGATGATGATATTCCAAATAGTCCTGAATTAAATAAAAAAAGAATGAATAAAAGGCTTAGGCTATCAAAAAATTTATTCAAAAATAATATTTTAAAAGATGACCCAGAAGAATTTTTAGAAAAAAAACAGCAAGAAAATAAAGAAGAAAAAGCTAGAGAACTGTGTAACGGTATTATAAATGATTTTTCCTTGAGCAATGATGAAAATTCATCAGAATTTGAACATAAAAGTTTGTAAATATAATATTTTTTATTGTTCAAAATTTAAAAATTGACATCAATTATTATTATCATTCTAGAAGAAAAACAATTTGAAGTTGTTGAAAAAGTAAGAAATAGTGATTTAGATGTTACAATTACAGATCCTACATCTGCAGAGGCATTAGTACTTACAGATCAAAAAAATTTTTTGGGTGAAACTAAAAGTTGTAACAGTTCTGTCCTATTAGATAAATCTTACATAAGCAATTCTAATGAATCAATTAAACAAGATCTAGTTTTAAGTATGAACCTTCATAGTTTTTCTAAAAATAAATTTACTTATTAAAATAGATATTTAAATAAAATTAATTTTTTCAGAGCAAAATGGAAATCTTGATGAAACACTTAGTCTTAGTAATACAGCATCTTTAAGTAAATCTTTGAGTAATTTAAGCAATTTTAGTGATTTAAGCACAAGTAAGTAGCATTCAAATACAAATATTTTCAATTTTCTTACCATAAAATTAATAAAATATTATTAATTTAGAAGATGAAGATTTTACAATATCAAAAGAAGCAAGTGTTTTTTCAAGCGATTCACTAGCTGATTTTCAAGTAGCGAATACTATGACATTAGGAAAAGAAAATCATTCTATTAATAAAAAGGACTCTGAAAATTTAATTGAATCAGGAAGAACTACAAGACGACAAACCCGTGCTAAACGATTAATAAATGAAAATAGTGAAACGGATAAAATTAAGTGTTTAAAAGAAAATAATATAACGACAGAAAATAGTTTAAAAAGAAGACGAGGAAGAAGTAAAGCAAATAGTGTAGATTTATCAGAAGAATTACCTGCTACAAAAAGGCCAGTACGTCGGAGACTGAAGGCATCAGAAATTGACCAGTAAATTTTGTAAATATGTATATCTTATAACTGAGAGTACAAATATATTTTTTTATATCGATAAAATATGGGCATAGCCAGTTAAATGTATGTTTATGTTTTTTAAATTTTATTTGAATTGAGGAAAAATAATATTATGAGGCATTATTTTTTTAAATCAAAACTATTTTTATTTCACCATATTAAATTATTTAAACTAAATTTATGTACATGCAATTTAAAATTATTAAAAAATTATTAAAAAATATTAAATTAATGATAATTTTAAAAAAAATTTTGGGTTTTTAATAACAATTGAAACAATTTTACAAAGCACATAGCTACATACTAGAAAACTTTATAAATATCTAAGAAAATTAAGTCTATACACACATAAACAATTTAATTACTTATTTTCTAAAAATATAAATTAATTTAAAAAATATTAATTCAGCTGAATTTTTCTTTACAGATCTCAATTACCATAACAGAATCATTTATAAAATTTTTAAATTTGATTATTATTACTATCTTCTAATATTGGTATATCTCTTTGTAAGAGTAACTTAATGTCTGTTTTAACAGATTTAAAAATATTTAATACTTGTTCTCGAGTCTTTAAAGTTATCTTCACATCATCGATGCTAAGGATTTTATCACCTGGCATTATCCTACCATCTTTTATTGCTGGTTCACCAGTTAATCTTTCAATATAATAACCCGGTGTTGGATTTTCTAATTTTGAGTATATAAATCCTAGTTTTCCATTTATTTTTTTCATAATAACTTCAAATATCTGAAAAAATATAGATTTTAAATTTTATTACTTAAGGTAAATAATTGAAGCTTTTGCAATTCCTTACATTTGTATTATCGAAATTTAATGGCTGTTTGAAAATAAATGGCTCTCGGAATAACAATGAATCAAATTTACTTTGTTTCTTCTTTCCAAATTTTGATGTCGAAAATATTTGATTAGTTTTTGGAGTTTTAGGTGATATTTTATTTAGTGTATACCTTGGTGTTAATGATGGTGTTAATGATGGTGATTTTGAAGTCGATGGTAATTGAGTTTTGCTTGGTGTAACCGGTAACTTATTATAATTTTCATTAGTTGTCTTAAATTTTTGTAATCTTGGTGGTTTAGTTACTTTCTTTTTATAAACTTCATTTTTTTTATCTGGAATATTTTTTTCATCAACTTTTTTTTTATCTGTTTTTGGTGAATCAAATATTATTTCTGGAGATGATTCTACATCAGGAACTTTTTTATTAATTTTTTTATCTACTTTATTAATATCGCTAGAAGATTTTTTGAATGGATTAAACATCTTTGATATTCTTAATGATCTTCTAACTGGTCCTTGTGGTACTTCAGACATTCGAGATCTTTTAAAATGTTCATTATCTTTCGATTTTTTTTCTGGTACACTATTTTGTCTTTGCAAAATTTTTTTTTTCGCTTTTGAACTATCATTAACGAAAACATTTTGCTTAAATTTTTCTTCGATTTCTTGTATTCTTTTACTCGCTTGAGGTAGTTTTGAGTCATCTATTCCAGTTTTATCTGCAGATTCTTCCTCTATTTTTGATAAATCCTAAATTTTTAATTTTAAATTAATAAAAACTAGCTTAATTTTTAAAAAAATATTAAAATTATACCTTAGTTTGTACAAATTTAGCACTTAATAATGACATTTTTATCTATAATGAGAGCAAAAACAAAAGAACTTTTAACGTTGAGTATTTTAAAATTAATAATACTAAAATAATAATAATAAATTTATTTATATAAAGATAATTTTAATATAATAATCTCTACATAATAATAATTTAAAAATGATGAAGAGATAAAAATTTACATATTATATATGTACCAATGCAAATTTAAATATTCCATATATTTTTATTTTTATTTATTTAATTAATTTTAAAAAATAAGATATTAAATTTTTGATAAAGCAAAATTATTTAGTTACCTGTTTTTGTGAAAATTTTCTTGTTGTTAATAAAGCCATTTGAATATTTTTTTACAATTATAATTAGAAGAATGAAAATAAATTTTATGCTGTTTAGGCATAACTAGATGAAATCATAATAATTATATCTTTTATTTTATTTTAAAAGAAGGGGATGATTCATATTTTTATAATAAAAATGTTAACTATGTGATATTTTGTTATATATTGAAATATTATTAATTTAATATAAGTAAATATATAACTGTATATTTTTATTTACATTTTGCTCAAGTTTTTGAATTGTTGAAAATTTTTATTGTTTATATATGGGATGGTCCATTCAATATTTCATTGGGTTTTGTTTTAGATCTTGAATTTGTATTTTTAAAGAAAATTTGTGGTAAAATGTCAATTTTCTTCAAAATTGTAAAAGATTTTTAAGTTTTTAGAAAAATAAAAGAAATTGGTTTTTGAGCATTTGTCACTGGAGGTTCACTGTTATTAAATTTAAGCCGGATATTTAATATAATACAATATAAATATACTAGTATAATGCTTGAAAAATTTTGTTGCGACTTCCAAATTTACAACCATAATATAATTATTATTTTCTCCTCAATCCAGTCTTTTTCACACAAAAATTATAATTTTTTTGCCCCTAATTTATTCAGAAATGAATTATCGGGACAATTTTACTGCATCATTTTACTGCATAATATTTCTTTGACCCCCTTTTTCAAAAAAAATCCCATTTGCAGCAAACCATTTTTTTAATTTTCAAACATAATTGCATATGAGATGAAAATAAATTTTTCAGTCTTATGAAGTTTCGAGTGTAAGAAAATTTTTTTTAGTTACTATACACGTTTCAAGCTATTTGCAATCGTTTAAACAAAAAAAAAACGCTAGGGGCAAGCAGATTTTTTTATCAGTATAAGCAGACGCATCAAATTCCTTATTCAGTTAATAAATTCCCTTAACTTTATTTTTGAACTGTAAATTTCATTGTCAATTTTTTTGAATATTTCTATAATTATTTTCCTTTAATTTATATCCAGAAAATGGTGAAAAGGTACATAATAAATTAAATCAAAAAATTAATTTTTGTTCAATAATAATTTATTTATTTACGGTGTGAATTCGTCTGTTTTTTTAAAGATATTACAGAGATAAAATAAACAATTTTTTGATTATTTACATCATAATTTACTTTGGTATTTGGTAAGATTATTATAACTTTTTCTTGTCAGTGCGGCCAGAAAATGCGTATAGCTGGGCAGCTAAAAAAAAGTATATTTTCTTCCCGCTGACAAAGAAAAATCGAATAAACAACTTTTGGCCATTAAAAAAGAATACCCTAGATCGTAATTAACCATCTTTGATGCTAATTTACCTGCGATCTAAAAAACTCTATTTTTTCGGCCGCAAGTCGTAATGTACTATTTTTTTTTCTATTTATTTTTTATAATCCTGATGCTTAAATTTTTTTTATTTAACAATCGATAAAGCTTTTTGTTAAAATTTTTATTATAATATAGTTTTTTTTTAAGAACTATCACATTTAATTATTATTTATAATTTATTTTACATATACATATTCGTTTATTATTTTTCTTTGTTCCTATTTATAAAAAAGTATTTTTTTTTATTTTTCATTTTTTGATTTGAAAATATTATGTTATACTTTTTTACTTTCTTAAAAATATTAAAATAATATTTAAAATTGCGTTGCTTGAATAAATATTTGAATTTTTTAGCCAATTTTTTCTGAACAATACGAAGCAAATATCTGCGAAAGAGGCGAAAATTAATTTGATATTTTGTCTTAAAAATCCAAACAACGCAACTTAACGGTATTTAAAGCAATTATTAAATAATTTTATAAAAATTTTTTATGAATAAAATGATACTGATATGTTATACTTTAAAATTTCCTTAAAAAATAAAAAAAAAAAAAATAATTAAGTACATAATTAACTCTTAAATTTTAAAATAGTAAAAAATAATGAGGTAAAATAGAGTAGATAGAAAAATTATAACAAAAAATTATTAAAATACGACATTTTGACATTTATTAACATTTAATATAATCTAAAATAAAGTTATTATCTATGCTAAATAATTTCATTTTGATTTTGTAACTTTTTATTTTTTTTAATGGCAACTTTTGTTTTTAGTTTTTTACAAAGATTTTTTTAATTTTACTAAAATCTTTGTAAAGAATACACTCTTTAGTGAAGAAAAATTCTCTGATTATGTTTCTAATTTCCGATGGTAAGTTTACTGTAATGCTAATTTTTAAAGTTAGTTTTTGCTTGAATTTTTAAGGAATTTAAGCAAAACTGAAGCAAAGAAACCTGACAGAATAAAATTTTTCTCGAAAGTAAAATGATCTCTAAAGATTATATAAAGAGGGCAATCAAAATTTATAAAATTTCATTCAGGTTTTTACCCACGAGTGGTTTTTGCTCAACACCTCTCCGCGGTGTCATGGCTTCGATGGTTGTTCTTCACGAAAAGTATAATAAAGGACTGTTTTCTTCAAAAACAAAAAAAAATTAACTTAATAAAGTTGAAGGTTTTCAAATTCGAATTGGGGACAAAACGTTACAAATTTACGAGGCCCCTGAAATTTCCCTGCAAAACTCGTCCTTAAACTTGTGTAGCCCCTGAACTCCCAAAAAGGACCATTTCCTACATTCTTTCTAATCAAAAACGTAATCAGAACAATTTTCCATTAAAAAACAATTTTTTACAGTGTACACAAAATACACAATAACATTATTCTTAAAACATTTAATCTATATTTACAATATTACTTGTGACTATTTTTTAGGCACTGATTAATCGATAATTTTATTATTTAATGAGTATATATATATTTAATTTTAACGTATAATCAAAATTAATTAAAAAATCAAAATAATTTTACTTTTATATTAAAAAATACTCTAAATTTTCTATATTACATATAACTATATTTACAAACGATCTTTTTTTTTAAATTTTTTTTTTAAGTACATTTTTATATTTACACAAATTAATTAATCAGTCTATATATATCATTTTACATAAAACTTTCAATTTGAAAAAAAAAATGAAAATTAAAAGCTTTTTTTTTTATTTTGCACTTAAGTAAAACAATTTTTATAATATTTACTATTATTATATTTTTTAAAGGCATTATTTATTTATTATTTAATAGAGAAATTTTCATTTTTTTTTTAGAGGAACGTTTAAAAAATAATTTTTTTTTTCGAATATATTTTTGATTTTTTTTTTTTAATTAGCTTATACTCTATAAGTACTTTGTTAAATATTTAGTTTAGAATATTGTTAATTTAACCCGTCGTCGGCAACCCTGGTTCGCGTAGAAAGGACTACCTTATTTTACACAGAAATTTAAAAAAAAATTTTAATTTCTAAAATATTAATTTTAATTGGATTTTAGATATTTTAAACTCAAACAATTAGTTTGAAAGTATCATAGTAGTAAAAAAAATATTTTCAAGAACCAGGATTCCCGAAGATAATTGACAAAAAATTTTGAATTGTCAAAAACCAGGTTAAATTATAATTTAACATCACGTATTGTTTTTATTTTTTCTTAATACCGTAATACCAATAGAACCACGTATTTTTCTTAATAAGTCAATTATTTCTGAAGTTGACATATGTTCAACACTCTCGTCATTCACCTACACAACAAAAAAAGTATTTTAATATTAAAAAAATCTTAAAAACCTCCCATCTCAAAAAAAATAATTGTAAACAATATACCATAATCAAGATATCCCCTTGTTTGAGTCTACCATCTTTTGATGCAACGCTATCAGGATGTACAACAGATATTACTGTGTTATCACCCTCAGGCTGTAAGCTAAAACCGAGTCTACTATTCCAGCCTCTTGTCAATTCAACCATGAACACCTAAATATTAAAAATTCATATATGCATTTTAATTTTTTTTTTAATTACAACTTTTTTTTTTAATCTTACCTCGTATCCTTGTTCATAAAGATCAGCTAAAGATTCTGTTTCAACAACATCAAGTTCATTTTTAATACGACATTTGCCATCTGAATTACTATCCTCATTTGGTGAAAACATAACTCCTTTCCATTTTAATAAACCTTTACTACCAACAGCTTCGTTATTATTCATGACTTTACCTTTTTAAACAAATAAAATTTAAATTTAAAATCATAAAAAAATTTTTTATTTTTTAAAAAATATTTTTTTTTATTTACCTGGAATATCGTGATCACTGGAATGTGAAATTTTATTTTTAACGCCTGTACTATTGTTATCTGTGCTTGTGGCTGGATTAGCACTTTGATATATTGGATTTTTATAACTAAATGTATTATTTAACGATGAACCGTTATTAATAATATTAACGGTTGTTGTTAAATTATGCAATGGTGGCATTGACATTGGCTCTGTTGGTAATATATTATTTATTGTTATATTTTCATGTTCGTCACTTGATAAACCATTTATTTCTTTGACGATATCATCGATATTTGAATCACTGTCTGTTATTATTATTGGACCTGTTACTTCACTGTCAGTATCGATGTTGTCATTGTTATCGTCGTCAATTTGATATTGAATATTTTTTCGTGTATTTATTGGGTTATCTGTTCTTGTTAAATTTAGAAATTTTGGACGATTTGCTGATGGTATTTTAATTATTGCTGTTGCACCTGCTACACCTGTTGCTGAATCACTTGAATCGTAAACGTCATAGAATGTTGGCTCGTTTATTATTTCTTGACCACTGGGAGTTATTGGCTGGGAGTTTGTTAGTTGAGTTTTTATTGAACATTGATCGGAATCTGAAGTTTCTTGACTTAAACTTGAGCCTTGAGAATTTTTCGTTCGATTACCTAAAGAAAAATTTTTAAATATTTTATGTCTTTGTTTAATTTTATATTATTTTTGGTACCAACCTTCATCTGTGCCACCAGTTGAAGATCTTGTAACAGGCCTTCTTAATTTTCTTGGTGAACTAGAAGATGTTGATTGACGAGGACAGCTTGAACTTGATGGACCTGGTGATAATTTTCGACTTGCTAAATCGCATAACATATCAACTGCTTCTTGCCTGAAATAACAAAAATTTATAAAAATTTGTAGTTGTTTATTCGACAAGTAAAAATTCACTATTCATTTTGGGCAAAAAAATTTCAAAATTTATGAAAAATAAATCCGGAAAGGAAATTTCAAGTTTTTATTTATTACAATCTCATGTGAAGTAATTCTGGAGTGAAATATTGAAGAGAAAAACTTAAAATCGTAATTTTACAAAACGTTTGCGAAAATTTGAAATTATAAAACGTGGAACTAAAAGTATAAGTTTAAGTTTATTATATAACTTCACAACTTTGTAAATTTAAATTTAAATCGAATTAAATTTACTAAAAGCTTGAAAAACTACATTTATGAAATAAATAAGTACACTGCCAGGCTGCTTTGCTTGAAATTTCAAGCAGTTATTTGAATTAACTAAAAATACTATAGGAAATCTCAAATTTTATATCCCTTCCTTTTTTTAACTTTTATTTGAGAAAAAAAATTAAGATTCTGGAAATTAAAAAATAGTGAATTTTATTTAAATTTTAATTAAATTTAAATTCTGCAGTCTTTGAGTAATAATCCCAGAATAACCTGCTGTTATAAATAATTGCATGTTTCTTTCCTTTTTACTTTATTAACAAATTTATAGTTTGTTGCTGCTGTTTCGTTCCGTTTCTATCAAGATAAAAAAGTGATTATTAATTTTCAAATAATGTCTAAATTTTTATACTTTTCTTCATTTTTAAACTTTATGACAATTAATTTTTGAGTTTAGTTTATCTTCTATTCCCTCTTGATAACGTAACAGCAGCAACAAGCTATAAATTTATATAAGTAAAAAGTATAGAATTAGGCAATTAGGTATAATATCAGGTTATTCTGGGATTATTACTTAAAGTCTGCAGAATATTTTTTTCGGAATTTTATTTAAATAGATAATTTACTATTTTTGAATTTTTGAATAACTGGTAAAAAAGGGAGGCGAATAAAATTTGAGGTTTCCTAAAGTTTTTTTTCAGTTAATTTAAACAAATTAAATAACTGCTTGAAACTTCAAGCAGTTATTTTTCTTTCTTGAGTTTTCAATCAAATTGGTATCAAATTCAAGCAGATTGCTTTAATTGCTTGAAATTTCAAGCAAAGAAGCCTAGCCGTGTACGTTAAAATTTTATAAATATATTATGTAAACATTAAAAGATAAAAGTTATGTTTCTATATTAAACTTGACTAATTATTTTTAATAGTCGAAAATTCATTTTTTTTTTCTATTAAACAATTATAATTTTTAAAAATTCTGAATATAATTGGAATTGATTAGTAACCAGTGTAGCAGGTTATTGATAAAAAAAAATTTCAAAAATATAATATTTTTTAGTAGGTATGTATTATCTCAACTTTTTACAATGTTAGAAAAATTCAGCCTCTGAATTTTGGATACTTTTTAAAAAATATTTAAATGATTGCAATAAAATTGTAATTTTCATTACAAGAATTAATTTTATTATGTAATTGAAATAAATTGGTATTTAATAATTCTCGCAAGTGAAATGAATTCTGAACATTATAAGTAATAATTACAATTTCTTTGAATAAATTAAAAAATGATTGTTTTAAAAATATATAAATAATAATTAATTTTATCCACCTTTTACAATAAAATATATTTTCGAAGTCTTTTCATGAAAAAATTGAGATAATTAATTAATTTAAAATTATTATTACCACAAACATTATTGAGCATTCTCGAGCATTTTTTTTAATTTAAAAAATTACATTTTAATGAAATTGTTTATTAATTTTAAGTTTAGTATTCATTTTCTTCAAAGATTTTTTTTCGACCTATTTACTTGGCCATTTAGCTAGACTTTAGTTGAAAATATTTATTGCATTGATTAATATTGATTAAGTTTCTGAATAAGAAAAATGTGTGTTCCAGTTTTTTTATATAAAATGATATTAGATTTTATTAAAATTTTCCAAATTAGGTATCTTAGTCTCTTTCAAACAATTTATTTGGTTTTATCAGATTTATATTTATTGTCGGTATATAAAGATTCCTGGTCAGAAAAATAAAAAATGCCCTAGTAGCAAGTTTAAAAGAAATACCTAATTGATCAAAATGCACATTATAATAATTGACAAATAAGAAATTTCATTTTTTGTCACATCACATGCAACGCAACATCAAAAATGAAGAAAAAACTGCTGCTGTAATAAAAAATTTTAGATTTGGTTGACTTATGTAACTCAATTTAATAAATTTTGCCGATAAAAAAAAATTTTCCAAAACTGAAATAAAATTTATTACTTTAAACAACCCAGTTAGTCTTTACAAAGGTCTTTTCTATGACTCACGTAATCCTAAATATACGTGATGTCAATTGATAAATAAAATAGAAAATTTACCTTAGACAAGTTTTTGGTGTTTGAAGAGGATGATCCGGTTCAGTTGGTGACAAGGCAGATACTGGAGTTTGTGCTAAATCACGATAAAGTCTTAGTTTAACTTTTGGACCACATTTTCTTAATAATGCAACCGCTTCTTCATGGCTCATTGGTGATAATGGAATATCATCAACAGCTATTATTTTATCACCTGGTTCTATTCTACCATCACTTAATGCTGGTTCTCTAACTAATGCACGTACGTAATGTCCCAAAACACTACTATCTGCCTTACGTAATGTAAAACCTAAACTACCACCAACTTTTGTCATTTCAATATCAAATTCCTAGAAAATAAAAAAAAAAATTTTTGAAATCTAATAATCTTATCTTGTATAAATAAATTTTTTATTATAAAAATTTAATATCGAATATGTATTTTTATTATAAATAGAATATTATAAACATTAAATTTTTTTTCACCTTTCATGTATCGGTACTTACGTCATTCACAGAAGCTTATTTTTATATAAAGTGATGACGTTATATTGTCATATAATTTTTTTTTATTATTATTATTATAGAAAAAAAAGCTTAGTTTTTTTTTTAAGGTTAGGTATACACTTTTTTTATTTAAATTATCTTTATGATATTTTACTTACATAATAATAATGATAATATTGATGCAAAAAATTTATATTGTGTAATTATTTTTTTTTCTTTAACTTTTATTTGTTACATGGAATGATCCATCTGAAGTGTTTAGGATATGGTTAGTCAAGCTTAAATTTAGCTAGTGAAAATTGATTCAGCTAAGAAATTTTATAAACAAATTAAAATTTAATATATTGCTACCTGGGGGATTGCAAAAAGCTTGCACGTATAATGAATTAAATAAATTCTAACCACAAGATGAATTTTAACAATCGGATGGCCCGATTTCAAATGGCGTTAAGGGTACGTAGATAAAGTTTCAGTAAAATTAACACTGAAAGCGTAAAAGTGAGAAGTTTTTCATAGTTTCAAAAATAGTATTTTACAAAAGTACTTTTTTACAATTTTATATAGTTTTCATTAGAGCTTTCATTGGCACACACTTGGTGCATTTCAAAAGTACTTCGAGTGGAACCCCCTTTAATTCTTACTCACATTCTTACTATAACATACTGTCTGTAAGCTTTTTAAATGTTAAACCGTAAAGTATCTGTTTGCAAAAATGTTATTGTTGAAGAATTGAATGAAATTAATATTTGAAAATTTTGAGATAATCAAGGTAAACAGCTGAAATTTTATTATTGGTGTTATTTTACATTTCACAAACCGAGTTTTAAAATCTAATTTAGAATTTTTTGACAGGTACGTTAAAGTTCTTACGAAAGAAAATTTTTGTAAAATTCTGAATTTGTATCCTACGCACACTTCAGATGGATTGTCCCATGTAAAAAAGTGATAATTTTTTACAAAAAGCATACAATAAATATCGGATTTAACTGTCAATATCTCATAAAAATAAAGTAAAAAAAAAAATTAGAAAAATTAATTTATTAATAAATTATTACTGTCACAAATGAAAACTTACACCACAAGGCTCAACTTTTAACGGAGGTAATGGTTTGACAATTTTTAATGATAATCCTGGATCTTTTCTTGTTGGTGGTGGTGGAGGTGGTGCATCAGGTGGCGTTAAAGGATTTTCATCATTACCAGGTACTCGACATACTACAAGTTCAACTGTTGAAGATGTCGTACGTAATACTTCTAAGGCTTCCTATTAAAAATAAAATAGTAAATGATTTAAAAAAATATTATTATTTATTTTCAAAAATTTATGCATACAATGAAGGTACACAATTTTTTAAATTATATAAAAATATGATTAATTTCGACGTATTAAACGAATATCGGATTCATATGCAATTTTTCTTCATATAAAATTTCATGTCAATCAGAAAATAAAAATTAGTTAAATAGAAACATAATATTTATAGTGTTATATATATTTTTTTTAAATATATGGAACAATTCATATAAACTCAATTCAAGTTGAAAAACATAATTTTTTTTTTGGTGGAAAGTCATTGGCATAAAAAATTTGCTGACTTTTGAAATTTTGCAGTTCTGTAATATAAGTTATCTAAAAATTAATTTTAATCCAATTGTTTAATAATGATAAATAATTTCTACCCTCAGCACTCTTAACTAGAAAAAAATAGTTACAAATTGTATGGAATTATTGAACCCTCAACGAGTTGTAAACTTCACATGGAGTTGCAGAGGAGTTACAAAGAGTTGCAAAAAAGTTGCACATTTTTTGTAAATAAAATATCAAACTCTTTTCAACTCTTGGGAAACTCTTGGCAACTTCACTGCAACTCCGCACAACTCATTTTGAAACTCCATAAAGAGTTTTCAGTTAACTAAGGGTTGGAATTATTATTTTTTTTGCTTATCAACTTTTTAATGTATTTCACAGCTTAGCTCACTGAAGACTACTTTCCACACCATTAACTTGATACGAATTGAACCATATACACCTACTCTTTTTTTATATACATAAAATGGTTTTAAAAATAAATAAAAACTGCATACACAATTTTAAAAACTGGCATATAAAATATTTATAAAATATATTGCCAATGACATATAATATTAAATAAATTTACTTTATAATATTCTGTCAAATTCATACACTCACTTCGCATGCATATGAATTTAAAAATACCTATTTTAATTTTTCGAAATATATATTCAAATACTCTAACATAATAATAATAATAAAATAATGCATAAAAACGAGAAAATTCGCTTATTTTTATGGAGAAATGAAAAGTAGCAAGTACTTTCTACCCTTTTTATAACCTGGATTTTTTTTTAACTTAATAATAATAATAGTAAAATAATGTATATTGTGGGTGGAATAAATAATAAGTACATTAATTTTTTTTTTACTCGTCTATATTTTAATTCATTTTATTTTTCCAATCTATTTTGATTAATGAAAAAAATATTTTATTTTATTTCCCATATGGCCTCTTTTTCATTAAATAAATATATGAGAGTCATTGTAATGTTGAATTATTTTATTTCTGTTTTTCTGAGGCTTGAAGTTAATTTTATAATTAGGTACACTGTTGAATTTTTGAGATTAAATTTTTTGGAAATTTTTTAATATTTCAGCTATAATTTTGAAACTTTAGTTGTAGGGATACATAATTTTAGTGAGTTTGTATGGAAAATTTCGTATTTGCTTATTTTTTAATCTAGAAAGAGCTAAACAATTGAATATTCTTTAAAAAAGCTTCAAAATTTTGTTATAAGCTCTAAAATAAATTGTACAGAAAAAAGTACAAATTTCAAGTGTATGTGTCTGAATTGATTGAGCATCAAAACTTATAACTGGTTTGTGTTTTCACACAACCAACGATCACGAAACATGTTCACTTATAACAATTTTAACGGGGTGGGGTATTTTACGACGAAAAGAAAAAGTCCATAATGAAAATTGTAAGGAAATTTTTTGCACCTAACCCAAATATACCGAATATTGAAGCCTGTAAATAAATTGTTACGATTCATAAGTAAAACGAATGGTATTTCCAATGAAATTTAAAAACCCGAATTTTAATAATCCTTCAGTTTAAAAGTTAAATAATCTTTTTCAAGAAAAATTTATTCTATAATCGTGCGCACCAGAAGTTTTATTTCACGAATAAGAATCATTCCGAATAAAATTGCAACGAATGATCATAAACCCGAAAATTTTAAATATTTCATACTAAAGAGGTGGTAGAAATTTTTCGGGTATTTGAACTTTCGTGGTAACTTTTTTCTTTTTCATATTTTTCGCTACATAAAATTTCCTTACAATATTAATAGGAATTTTTTTTAAATGCTAATTATATTTCTAGAAAATAGGTTTTCTTGGTTGAAACTCTTATTTGTTCAAATATTCTGTAATTTATTTTTCGGGAAAATATCTAATCGTTAAAATTTCATTATGTTATAAAAATTTAGGAACAATAAATTTCGTTACATTTTTCATTCTGAACTTTTATTTTTCGTCGAAAAGTACCCCACCCATTTTAACGTATTCTCCCTAATTATTATAAGTCCATAAATTTAAAGTTTTCTAAGTTTTTGTTCTTACCAGGGCCTGATCAGGCCCTGACTCCCACCTCAAATTATTTCAAGTCCCTAAATTGAAAATATTCTCAAAAGTGCATTTGACCCCCCCCCCTAAAAACGTTACTTTTTTACCACCCCTGCTGAGCTGGACTTTTTCAAATTCCCCATAAAATGAACATATTCCATGTTTCAAAAAATTGATATTTTATCTGCATTCATATATGTACCAAAATTCAAAAGAATAACAAAAATTCAAAATAAAAATATAAACATAAAACCGGATAATGATGACAAATGTATTACATATGAAAATTTATAAAGCTTACATCCTTTTATATATTCGCTTAAAAAAGTATGCTTAAAAAAAGAAACTATATTTTCACTATTGCATACATACGTTGTAAAAAAAAAAAGAATTAACAAATAACAAAGGAAATAATATAGTAGTAAATAAAAAGAAAAATAATAATGTCTGAAAATAATATATGGGTAAAAATTTGAATAATTTGACTGAAATTTTTGTTTGTATAGAAGTCCATTTATTTAAGGGTAGCAGTTAAAAGTGGTTTAAGTATCTCGTATATTAAGTTTTTTACTTTTTTTTAGAAATTACAAGCTTTTTTTAGGATAGTAGAAAGTAATAAATTTTTTTTTAAGTGACAGGCTAGTATGTAAAGTAAAATATTTTTTGAAAGGTATTTAGGTATTTATCTCGGTATTTACCCTCTATGCTACAAGCGTAGTTGCATTTACCCCACTTGAAAATATCTTTTTTATTTATAATGTAAAAATAGCTTAAAATTTCATTTGCCGCAAGCAGAAAAATTAAATGCAAATGGTTTTTGTTAGTGTAACATAAAAATATAAAAAAATAAAGAGAAAAAAAGAATCCCTTATTAACTAAAGCATAATGAGTCTTATAAAACTTTTTTTATTTTCTTAAGCTTTTGTCGTTCGTAATAAGTTAACCCTTTCTCTTGACTCGTCTGTCTTGGGAAACCCTTAAGGATTCTCTAGGGCCGCAAGGCTAAAGAAAAAAATGCATTTGAGTTTACTTTAAAATCTTTGAAGCTGTCCGTAGAGAATTTTCTTCTTCTCTAAAAATACATTGAAACAGATCTGTCTAAATAAAAAAAAATCTTTTTGATGAAACTATTTTTATTCCATGCAAGATATGAGAGAAAAAGTAATCATCAGTACACGAATCTTAAGTAAATCCACCAAAATTAATCCTATTCTAAAAGAGTGGTCCCGTTTTAGTATAGTTTATTTTTTTTAACATGGAACATGTTCACTTAATTGGATGGGGTATTTGAAAAAGTTCAGCTCGGCAGAGGGGGATGAAAAATTGACGTTTTTAGGGCCGACGTTTATGCAAAATAAATCATTTTAAAAGAAGGGGGTGGTTAAATGTCTTACAATTAGTCAACATGGAGCATGTTCATAGAGAGAGAGAGGTACCCGGAAAAGTCTCTTACAGTAGGGAGTTTGGAAAGTGGCGTTTAAGGAAGGGGGAGATCAAAGTAGACTTAGAATAATTTGAAATAGGAGTCAGGGCTTTTTTAGGATCTGATTAGAACGAGAACTTAAAATACTTTACGTTTATACATTTACTAGGGGGCTCCGCCCCCTGCGCGCTTCGCGCGCCAACCCCCGTTGAGTGATTGAAAAAGTGGGTTAGTCATGAGAACAAAAAATGTAAAATTTTAAATACAATTTTAATAATTACTTTCAATTAAAAATATTGATTATATTGTTTTTCTTTTATTTTAAAATTCGTTAATAGGTTTATAATTAATTGATTTATCGGCTTAAAAATAAAAAAAAATAAAATCACTTAGACCCACAAGGGCTGGTTTTGCCCAGTAGTATCTTATTGGCCCGAAAGTATCAAATTAGCCTAAAATTGTCAATAACTAAGAAAATGGAAATGATGCAGAATGGCCCAAAAGTGTCAGAGTGGCCCAAAAGTATCAGAGTGGCCCAAAAGTGTCAGAGTGGCCCAAAAGTGTCAGAATGGCCCAAAAGTACCATATTGCGTGACCCAAAAGTGTCAGAGTGGCCCAAAAGTGTCAGAATGGCCCAAAAGTGTCAGACTGGCCCAAAAGTACCATATTGCGTGGCCCAAAAGTGTCAGACTGGCCCAAAAGTACCATATTGCGTGGCCCAAAAGTGTCAGATTGGCCCAAAAGTACCATATTGCGTGGCCCAAAAGTGTCAGACTGGCCCAAAAGTACCATATTGTGTGGCCCAAAAGTGTCAGATGGCCCAAAGGTGTCATTCGACAGCGGCGACAGCGGTTATAACTTTATAATATATAGAGATAATAATTTATATTTAGGTACTTATTATAATTTCAATTCTGGGACTTATAATAATTAGGGGTCATTCACAAATTATATAACGCAAAATTTAGTGTTATTGGACCCCCTCATCCCCTAACATAACGCTTTTGCTGACCCTTTTAACATTGACTGCAACACAATGGTTGACCACCCCTTCCCCTTCAAGCGTTACATAATTTATGAATGGGTCCTAGGGAGTATAAGTGAAAACTGTTATAAATAAACATGTTCCCTGTTGGTTACAAGTTTTACTCAAATCAGTTATAAGTTTTTTAGTTAAACATTAGCCACCGTCAATGTGGCAGATAAATTAGGTAAAAAAAATTGTGACAGAAGTTATAAGGAACACTGCCAATGAATTCTTTTATCAATTCTGTTAATTACAATCCACAAATTATAATTATTATTATGTTAGTTACAAAGTTACAATTGATCGAAAAGTTAAATTACAATTTAAATTAACATTACTATTAAACTTTTAATAAGAAGTTTAGAAAATGATCTAACTCTGATATTTTACTTGAATTGCACAAATAACTCAAATTTCTACCCATATATTCTAATTAAATTTAAAAAAAATTATTTTCATTCGTCTTCCCTACATATTATTGTCTTTCGAAAATATCACATAACTTGTTAAACATTATCTCCACATAAACACACGCGTTAAATAAAATTTCTCAAAAAAAAAAAAGAAAGAATACTCCATATATTCATAAATACACTAAAACAGATATAAATATATGTCGCTCACGCAGACAGGATGACGATGATAACGTCTGAAGGAACTGTGGCATTATGCTAATAAATGCAAATACTTTATAATGACTTATACTACAACCTACAATAACCAAATGCAATACCATTGCAAAAATAGCAGCTTGATGTGCTTCTATTATAATTATATATAAAAGATTGGGTTTGTGTACATTGCACATAGTTAAGAGTTTTATATATAGGTATGAGTAAGAAGGTGTTAATGATAATGAGAAATGAACGATTTTTACTATATTTGATTTTCTTATATATAAAAGTTTCTTTTCTAATTCTTAGTATTTAACTTGAGTAATTTTAAAAATAAGTAGCGTAGAATTTATTTTATTAAATTTATTTTTAATTTATTTTATAATCGAAGTTTAGTTAAGCTAATTATTGTTTAATTATTGCAAGCGGTTTTTTTTAAAAATTTTTTTTTAGAAACTTTAGTCTGTGAACTACCTTAATCACCATTATTATCAGAAAAAGGTTAAAAATTTAATAATAATGTTAAATAAAATTTGTATGCGCAGTCTAATCACAAAGTTTTAGATCGTTTATTTATAATTAAAAAGTAATTTATCATTATATAATACCAAAATTTGTGTTAAAATGACTTTAGGTATTATTTGAAGTTAAAAGTTGTGTGGCTTGTAATTTTTAGTTGATTAACTCAAAATAAATTATGACTTTGTTTTTTTTAATAATAAAATTTTTTAATTAAATTCTGTGAATAAATGAATTATATGGATAAATCTGTGGTAACTTGGTATAGGTTGAATATGCCAGAATTTTTTTCTAGATTTGATCGTTAGATGCAGAAAAAAATCAATTTTTGTTTTTACACTGTAAAAAGTAACTTCCTGTAAATTCACAACTATTTTTCGGAAATTTACGACTATTTTTTGTAAATTTTCGAAAAAAAATTGTAAATTATCAATTTTTCTTATGAATTCACAAAAAAAAAATCGAGAGTTCTCGAATTTGTCGATAATATACTAAATTTAGTAAATTTACGATTTTTTTCGAATATTTACAAATTTTTTTGAAAATTTACTTAATTTTTCGGAAATTTTGTAATTTTTTTGTTAATATAAGAAAGTTACTTTTTACAGTGTAGAATCGGAAGAAGACTTAAGATAATTTATTTATTATAGGGACTTATGTTCTAATTCATATAATAATTAGAGAGTGTAAGTTAAAACTGTTATAATAAAACATGTTCCATGCTCGTTGGTTTTGTGAAAATAAAAATCAGTTCTTTTGCAATTTTATTAAAATATGATTTTAAGTTTTTAAAAGCTTTAGAGTATTCAAATCACATAATTTAAAGGTTCTCTTAACACAGACTCACGCCTATATTTAATTAAATATTTTTATGCAATTGATTTAATAGAAAGTAAATTCGCGTTTTATTGGTTTTTGTCCTAATGTAATACGTCTATAATAATAATACAAACTAAATTAAATTTACTATAAATACACACAAAATTAAAGTGTATTTATTTAAAATTCATTAAGCGCATAAACAAAATTAATTAAACAAAATTTCTAATAACTTACATAATTTGTTAAACCAGTTAATGGAATTCCATTAGCAGCTAATAAAATATCACCAGGTTGAAGTTTGTTTGAAAGTGCTGCTGGTTGTAATGGAAATAATCTTTTAACTCTAACTGGTCCTGTTGTACCACCACCAGAAACACTTAATCCTAAACCACGACTATTTTTCTTTAATGTTACTCGAAATGTATTTTCTGAAACAAATAAATAAATTTTATTTTAGTTAGTTTTATTTTAATATTTAGATAATGTTTTTAAATTTTGGTAAATTTTCATATTTAATTTTTAATAATTTAGTATATTTAAAATTTAAATAAAATAATATTTATAATTTATTCAAAATAATGTTGATAATTCAATTTTTTATTTTAAAAATTAAAATCAGAAATTTTAATATATAAAATTTCCATTTTAATTAAAAATATTATGTTATTACAAAAGTTATGAATTAATATGATTTTGTAAAATTTTAATATTCAAGTTCTAGGAATGAAATCTCGTTTTTTTTATGTCATATATATGGGTATAAATCTAAAAATTTTAAAATTATATAATAAAATAGTTTATTATTACAAACTTTAAAAAAATTTATTTATATGATACTAAAAATTTTTTTATTAAATAATCTGCTTAATTTTTGAGTCAACACATGGTAAGAGGTAACAGAAAAATGAACCTGAGAAAATTTGGCAAGAATAAGATCCCAGAAATTCTGTTGTTTTTTTTATTCTTAGCATGAAAAATATATATTACAGGGAGAGTTATTCCAGAAAGCTTGAAAATTAAAGGAATAGGGGTTGGCCAAATGGTTGCAACAGAAGGGAAGGGCAAACGGTCACAACCGAGGTCATATACGAGAGGGGGATCAAATGGAACTTAGAGCAATGTCGATTTAGGGCAAAGACACTATAATTATATACAATAAGGGATTCAGAATAATCCGAGTTTAAGGACTTAAAATAATCTGGATTATGGGACTCAGAATAAAAGTACTTTAGGAAGCTGAACTATTAGCAATAGCAGATAATTGAAAATAGTCAGTAAATATGGGATTTATTTCCATGAGATTTATTTCTGTACACAAAATGCAAACCCATTAAAAGATTTTTACAGATAAAAACTCATTAAAAAAATAATTATTTATGTAAATATTAAAATAATCTAAAATTTGGATAAAAGCTTAAGTAAATTACTTAAAATGTTAATAATTATTTCAAAAAAAAACTTTGAATTATTTATTCAAGCTTAAAATGTAAAGCTTTTTTAATGTAAATTTTTGTTGAATAAAACGTAAAACAAAAGAAAAACAGACCAAGTATTACCAATTGTTAAAATTAAAAAAATCGATCTTTCCTCTTTAAACAATCTTTAGAGATTTATTTAAAGCTTTTGTACTTAATTCTTTATTGTTCAGAATAAGACTAAAAAATTTAAATAAATAAAAGATAATGATTATATATATATAATTGTTGGAAAAGTTTTTATTAAATCCACTTTAACGATAATTATTTCATAAAATTTTCTAAAAGTTTTTAAACTTCAAAATAAATAAATTTTAAATCTTCATTTTAAATATTTAATAATAATTTTAAATCTTAATAAATGTCATTTACTACATTATTTAATAAATCAAAAAAAATATTATTTCCAGTTTTATACAATAATAAAACACACACACACACACATAATATAACATGACCTATATATCAGCTATAGTATACATATACTATTTTGTATGAAAATTTCTATTGTATTTATCTCTCAATGTATTATAATCATTATTATTACTTGATCATGATATTGTGTTATATATGCTGTAAATTTTATTCAAATAAAAAATGATCTTAAAATATCTTTTATTTAAATTGTAAAATGAAGTTTTAATTTATATATATATATATATATATATATATATATTTTTGATGATTTATTATCTGCAGTTTTATTACATTTATATATTATAACTTATAATAAACTTCCCATTTTAGTACTTTTTTGAGAAAATAAAACTAACGGAATTGTAAAATTCTAAATTGATATAAATATTTGGTAAAATTTATAGTTTGGTATATTATTTGGTTACTTAGCTATTAACTCTATATTTATAAGAAACCGAATTAAAGTTTCTTTCTTGCAATTCACGGTTCATGAGCTGTCGTGCATGATTTTGGTTTTGTAATGCATGGGAACCAATTGGAGCAATACGAATTAAATAATATTTATTTTATCCAAATTTTCAGGATTAGTATTTATAATATATTTTTTATGATAATTTCATTTCATTATATGTCTTAGATAGTTTATAGGAAAAAAACTTTAAGTTATATAATCTTGAAAAACCATTTCACGTGCGAGAAAAGTTTGAATACAAAATTATTATAAAATGGTTTTTTAGGGGGTACATTGTTCATTTTTATAATAAAATTAGATGTTTTTTTTTGTATTGCATCTTTTTATGACAATTTTGTAATAAAATTTTTCTCGCAAGTGAAATGATATCTAAAGAGTATATAAGGTTTCTTTGCCATTTAAATGTTCTAATTTTTTAAACATATATACATATAATATAATATAATATTTATATATAATATATAATATAATATATTTATATATAATATAATATTTCTCATATTCAGGAATAAAAATATATTTTAAGTTGCTTTATATAAATAGTATAAACGATTTCAGATTATAATTTTCAGATCTAAATTGGATTTATTCAATTTTTATAATATAGTTGGGCTCTTTACCCATTTCAATAGCAGCTAGTTTTAAATTTTCACTGTAAACGAAAGTTTTAGGAAAATTGTACTGTTATTAAAAAATACACAAAAAATATTTTTGCATTTAAAATATTTGAAATGTAATTTTTTTTTATGTACTACTTTCATTATAATTGTATGCTTCAAAAAATTTAAAAAGTTGTAATTTTATTAAATGTAAATATAAATAAATATCTCCTGAATTTTTTTATGTATTAAATTTATTTTTATTAATTATTAATTTAAAAATAAAAAGTAAAAAAAAAAGTTTTTTAATATAAATTTTATCATTCTTC